>OVAN01017060.1:0-10229 GCA_900406275.1 Anastatica hierochuntica
AAAGGTTTGTTCGAATTGAACAAGGGATTCACAACTTTGTGAAGAAAAAAGAATTTTGATTAAACGATGAATGAATTAAAAAGTCTGCAGAACAATGCTTAAATAGAAAACTACCTAGCGTTGTCGAAAATTCTAACCTAAATAAACCCATATTTTCTACAAAACCATACCAAAAATAACCCAAATTAACTTAAAATAAAAAGCCCCTTAAATTGTTTCTAAACCAGACCCAAAATCGAATCAGACTTGAATTAAAATTAATTGTCTTGGTTGCTGCTTGGTTTAGCTCCAGAATTGAATTCGAACTTGGTATAGAGTGAACCAACATTTGAATTCGATTATGCAGCCTCCTAGTCTGTGATCTCGTAATTGGACCCTTAGACAATTCGATGGGATGATCTTGATCTGCGATCTGATTTGAATCAGTCTCATCTCCATCTTCAAACTCATCCTCACTTGAGCTCAGTTCCATTCCAGCTCCGTGATCATCATGTGTTGCATCATCCACCCCTTCCTCTTGTTTCTCATCATTCTCTTAAATTTCTTTGTCATTATCCTTCTCCATCTCATCGTCTTACAATCCAAGAAAAATATAAGAAACAAGAAAAGTTTTACTAAATTTAGCTAACTTCTACCGAGAATGTTAGACGAATACATTTTCTCTCTCAACATTCACTCCGATTTCTTCTTCCTCAACACTCTCTACCACTCATTTTTCCTCCACCTCATCCTCTCAGACCTCATCTTCACCACCCTTTTGATTCTCTTTTATTTCTTTCACAGCGGATTCCAAAGAACTTAATCTTAAGTTTGTGACATCTAATTTCCCTTCCATCCTCTCTTCCACTGCATTCATACCATCATTAAAAAATACCCTCATCCGGATCTTCACCTCTTTCATCATCCTCGCTACCGCAGGATCATCATCCTTTGGCCACCCCTTTGGACTCCTCATTTTGGCCCTTCTCAATTCCCTCTCGAGCAGCTACATTTGCATTGTACAAATTTTCAAAGAGTATCAGTTTATTTTTCTTAAGCATCTTGATCCAACAATCAACAACTGGATCATCCACATCATTCCATCCAGCTTCAACATCCATTATACGACGCAAGAGATTACGTTCGGGTCGAGATGGAGCCAATATGCTCTGGATCTCTGTACATATAAAATACACTAATTATACATAAATAATTTAGGATGATAAATATTCTGAATTATATTAAGATGACTACTAACCTTTGTTTTACCAAGTTTAGCATTCATGTCCGTAAGGTCGAAAGATCTTTTGTCACTTGTTTTGTATTTACTCTTGCACATTCATGGACATTCAAGCTCAGCATGTGTAACCTCTTGTCGGAAGTACTTTTTCATATCTGGAATTGCTTCAACACAAGAAGCTTACAAACACACAAAAATATGGTCAATAACACATAAGTTTTTCCAAGTTGGTCAATCAGAAAAAAAAAGTTTCATAAAGTTTTTCGGTTGGTCAATTAAACAACATAAGTTTCACCAACTTAGTCAGTCACACAGAAGAAGTTTCACCAATTTCTCCGGTTAGTCAATTAAACTGACTAAGTTTCACAAAGTTTTCGGGTTAATTGCACATAATTTTAAGCAATTCTTCTAAAATAAAAACTAAGAGGGGATCGAGATGTTAAACCTCTAGAGGAACGGGGAAGCTAGGAAAGATCCATCCAGCTTGCACTACTCCGTCAAAATGCTCCGCCAAGTGAAAGATGTCTTTCATGGTTTCATCAAATGCTAAACGCCCCCATGGAAACGTTTTACACAACTCAACATCATCGACTGCTCTAAAAAAGAAAGGTTCAACAAGTGCATCATTTTTGCCCGATTTCTTCTTTCCTACGAGGGCGCTACATAGGAAATACAAAATTCTCATCTTCAATCTGTCCGCTGACGAGCCCTTCCCCTTCATTGGCATGAACTTATTCTCTACCTTTTCATACGTAATCTTCTTCTTCCTACCAAAATACCTCCCAACAAACGATAAACCACCTAACATTTCATAATCACATGGATATTCATGGCAGTACAATCCAAAAATGAGAACAAATTCTCTGAGAGAATAGCGGATTGGTACACTATTCACAATAAACCAACACTCCTTTTTCTTCTCTTGACACGCGATGCGAACAATTAAAAACCACATACCCATCCACTTGTGTTTGATGTTCTTTACATGGAAGAAATGTTTGAATTGGGGATGGTCGTAGAATCATTGCTTCTTAGTTCCCTTAAGAACCAACCTTATCTTCTCCACAGCTTCGACAATATAACACTTCCTAGATAATTTAATTGGCTTCTTATACTCTGAGAGACTAAAATACATCTTAAGAGGTTTCATTGCTTCGATATCTCACCAACATCCTCTACATTGGATTCCCTCTCTGTTTGCTCGTCCTCTGACTCAAAACTATCAGAGTCGACTTTGTCCGCTGCTACAATTGCTTCTTCTTCGGCGGTTGTGTCTGCCACTGGCGAGATTTTCTGCCGGAATTTCACGATCAAACTCGGCTACGTCTTCTCTACCCCTTGAGGATCCCCCCTCTTAGAAGACCTCCTCGTCCCCATCCCCCTCATCCGCGCCATTAAAAGGTCGTTTAGGATTCTAAAAATACAATCGACAAATCGAAAAACACAAGAGGGAGAAGAAAGATTCGAGAATAAAAGATATGAAAAGATTCACACCAAGTTTTACCTAATGAAAAACACGAGACGAAGAATATGATCGTAAACAATTTGAATTTTGAACAAGACACTTATTTTTAGGGATTTGAATTTAAAATCAGTTTTGATTTGATTTAAACGAGTTTGGGTTTGGATCAGTCGGATCTCTGTGATTGGGTTTGTAAATAAGCTAAACTCTCTTCACTTTTTAGTCATTTACTTATTTTTCGCATTAAAATTAGTAATAAAAAAATAGTTTTTAATGAAAAGTATAATAACTCATTTTTTTGAAGGAGTATTTTAGCAATTTTTTTGGTGTAAATGTTAAATTATAGATTGTGTTTCTTATAGATTCTATTTTAAGCTTACGAAAGCTGTAAAGGTATCAAAGATTTTGTAACGACTCGTCCCGCGGGATCCGCCTGTTGGTCCTGCAGAGCATCGATCCCAACTCCTCACTCCTGACAAACTGGCCAGCCAGATAGGTTGTTGGTGCACTTGGCGTTCCTCGAATCCAAGACCGCACCCTTTAACAACTCTCCCACAGGATAAATTGTCACCAATTGAGTTGCAGCTAGCGGGATGACCGAATCCAAATAGTTTGAGGTCCAGAAATGTGTGTGTTGGGTACAGGTTTCCAGTCCACGTTTTTGAAAATCCCTTACGAACCATTTTCAAAGCTGGAGCCACAGGAAGCATGAAAAGTAGTCTCACATAAGCATTTGTTGCGGATCTCAAATAATGGAGGATAGGACGAGATACAATGGGTTACGGATAACCACACAAACGCAATTCATTCAAGCTACTTGCAACTTCCAAAAGGGTCCTAAAGAAGAAGGACAGATTTTGAAATTCTTCTCTATAGTTTGCTCAGATTATTTTAAATTTGCACAGATTCGACCATGGCAACACCAGAAAGATAGGCTACAAACAATTCACATTTATTAAAACCGTGTTTCCAAGAAGAAAACTGAGGATGACCTAACTTTACGACTTTTATAGCAAACTGTGAATAAACAGAACAAACCATGTAATTCAAACTTTTCTTGGCTATCGCTTCCAAACTCTCTACTTCAACCAGTGATGGGACAAAATAACTAAGGACACTCGCTAACGTATTAGAGTTTCTTCGCTTTCCCGTGTCTCCCTCTGAAGGTCCGGAAGGTCAGAACTGATTGAGAATTTTAGCCATCTCTTTCTATCCATATGGTTCAGACAAGGACGCATCAAGAAACCAATGATCAGCATCACAAAGCTCACTGCAGCCACTTTAAGAGACGAGAGTGCTACAACAGCACATATCAGTATCGTAGGAGGAACACACATGAGGATGGAACCTACAGTTCCAACAGGTATCTTGTACGGTCTCGATGCAGCCGGGTGTTTCATTCTCATCCTAACAAAAGCGATAAACTCCAAGATCATACCAACGCAGTAGAGTAAGTTCTCTGCAGCTACAATCTCTTGAAAGCTTAGCCAAGATAAGAGCACAACCCCTGAAGCTGAAAACAGAATCCCTAGTAAAGGTGTCCCATAACGTGACCTCTTAGCAAAGAATTCGGGAAGCATTCCGCGCTCAGCCATTCCGAGAAGCTGAAAAGAGTCGCTGCTCATCTCAGCTAAAAACATTCCCATGTTTGATGTAGCTGCAGCCGCTTGAACCCACCACCTCAACCACCCTCCACCGAGAGCTTTAGCCACATCAGAAAAGTACCCATCAGTCCATAACTCACGCTCTAGCGGGATTGCCCCGGTTCCAGTCAAAAGTGGGAAGATGTAAGAAAGTGCGACTAAGATCACACCATAATACAAAGCCTTTGGAAGCGTCTGGTTCGGATTTTCCACTTCACCAGCTAGCGTACTGATCGAATCCCAATAGTTTAGATTCCAGAAAAGCGTGTTCAGATACAAATTCCAATTTACATTCCCCAAATCCATCACAAGCCATCTGGACGGCTCTAGCTGTGGGATCGAAATCAAACCCATCACAGCAAAGGGAAGGATCGAGAAAACACCCATAAGCACAGCAGCCCAACCAACTATAGTTAGTCCCCTGTAGTTCAAATACGTCAGCAAAAGAGTCAACGCCAAGATAGCTGTAACTCTCGGCAAACCGCTACCAAGAGCAGGGATTCCAGATTTCAAATAATCAAGGAAGAGAACCGGATACAACGCATTATCAATAACACCACTCAGCCATTTCATCCAACCTTGCTGAAACCCCCAGAATGGTCCCAAAGCAGAGGAGACCCATACAACATAACCACCATTCTCAGGGAACATAGTGCCCATCTCTGCAGTGATCAATGCCTCAGGAACACTCCAAATGAAAGGGAAGATCACAAACCCAAGAAGAGCTAACAATGGTCCGGCTGCATTCACACTGTCCTCGACACCAAAAGGACCTCCTGAGACTTCGTAGAATATGAGGAAAACAAGTGGCAACATTGAAACTTTCCGAATCTTATCGGTGGTGGCTTTAGGCGATGGAGTCTCATCATCAACTCCAACATTTGTGTAAGGAACATCACTGGTGTTGTTGTAGTGTGTCATCTCAATAGAAGCTGATGGATTCAGTGTGATGATTCTCCGCTTCTGCATAACGTCATCCAGATTTTTTTGGTTAAACGATTAGAACTCTCCACACATCGTCAATAAACACTTGAAGGGTTTAGTATATCTGCAATAACCCTTATAGAATTTACTCAAAATTGGTACTGAATCTAGGGTTCGTCTAAATTGAGAAACAAAAGAAAAAGATAGTCTTTTTGTGTTTCTTTCCCAGATGGGTATATTCAATATGCATTAACAAAATCTAGAAGGAGCTTAAACAATCGAGGAAGGGATCTTTCGAAAACAGAGACAATGATGAACGATGACGAAATTTAAACATTTACGAATAGATGAAGAATCACAAACCGTGTGTCGTCTCGAGATCTCCGTCGTATGTTAAAGCTCCGCAGCCGCAAGGTTGGTGAAAAGCTTAGGAATGAATCACGAGCGATGATTCAAGAAGAAAACAAAACAAAACCCTCTTTTTCTAAATACAAACCCAGATTCAATAAAAGAATGAATATATATTGGAAAAAGTGGGTTCTCGTGTTATAAAGATTCTTACATCTGCTGAGGAAATAAGTTTACAGTTGGAGAAGATAAATGCCTGAGACCAAGAAGGATGGATCTGGTCCATCTGGATCTCAATTTTGAGCATGTGTTGTTTATTTTGTTGCAAGTGTTTAAATTGAAGAAGGATTTAACCAACCTTAATTAGTTTACTTTGGCTCCCTTTTTGGTCAAAGTTTACTTCAGCTTTTTTTTTTTCTTTTCTATCAACAGCTCTTTGTTTTTTCTTGTAAGTGCATGAGATCATTCTCTTAATTGTTCTTACAATTAAAATAATATTATATAAATAAAATAATAATATTTTGGTAAAAAGTCATTAGAACATGTTTTATTTTAGAACACTTAAGAATACCTTTAGAACACTTTTGCACATGACACATGTTTTTTTTATTAGTGGTTCAAATTTTATTCTATAAAATTAAATTCACAATAGTTTGAAAAGTAGTTATTTTTTATAAATCATAAAATATAAAATTATGTGTTATTATTTTTTATTTTTTTAATTTTTATAAATTATAAAATAAAATTTTCTATCTAGCAAGTTTCATTATGTATTAGTTTAAATTACATATTCAAATTATGCTTATTATTATCAGTTAAAATTAAAATATTTTAAATTAATATAAAATACTCGAAAAAAATCTTGAACTTGAAAAAATTAGAAAATATTTTCTTTTATTGTTAATCATTTATAATAACTATTATTTTTTCTATATATAACCATATTTCAATTTTTTCACATATCCTAACTATTTATTTCTTTCTTTGTCTCTTTTTTAAAAAAAAGGTTTTATAATAATATTAAAAATTTCTAAACTTAGAAAAATTAAAAAATTAAAAAAAACATTTTAAGATATTTATAATCACTTATAATAATAATTATTTTTTGTGTATATAGACATATTTTCTTTTCTTTTTACACATACTCTAACCATTTATTTATTTCTTTCTCTTTTCTTTGTTAAAAGGTTTTACAATAATATAGAAAAGTCTGAAATTTGAAATATAATAGATTATATATATTGTAAAGTTAAAAATAATTATATATATTGTTATTGTTTATCATTAATAATTGTAAAAAATTATAATAATTATTTTTCTCTATGCATAGTCATTTCTTCTTTCTTTTTTCACACACCCTACCAATTACTTTTTTTCTTTCTCTCTTCCCTTATTTTTGGTAACCTCTTCTTTCTCTTCATCTCTCTTTTTCTTTCTCTTTAGATTAGATTATGGATTCAAACAATCCATTTCATTTCCCCACAAATTTCATGAATCTTCTTAATACGCAACAAGAAAGAAACACTACAAATCATTCTCCCGTTGTTTTAACTTTTAATCAAATAAGACCACCGGAGATTCCACAATATAGTACCCACTATAATAATATGGGTGGAGAGAGTGTTTACGATTTTATAATTGCTACACATATATGATGTAAACAAATATAATTAATTAATAAAGTTAAATATATTTAAGATGTAATTTAATATTTTTAAAAGATACTAATTACAAATTCTATAATTTAAAATAAAAATTAAAATAATTACTTAAGAAAAATTATACTAAAACAATATTAAATCATACTAAAAATAAAAATATTATATTGATGAGAACACTAGATGTATTCTCACCAATGCACACAAAAAGTAAAGTAAAAATTCTCACAATAAAATAATATTATTATATTGATGAGAATATTAGATGTTTTCTCACCAATGCGGATGCTCTAAACGTTATGTCAAGCATAGGGGTTGATTGGTTTTAAGCTGTAGACACTTTTACTTTAATATAAAGTTTTTAAAGTTAAATTTACCCAATCATACTTTAAAGACTTTTAATTTTTTACAATCCTATTTATTCTCCTTAAATTTCTCACAGTCTAATTTCTTTATTTGTTGTAGAACGTTACTTATTTTTAACAGCCAAAAATATGAGACTTTTAATTTATTTTAAAAGTCGCACTTTTAAAAGTAAAAGCCAATTAGTTATAAAAATATTTTACAGTAACCGTTCATTGTTAAAGTCCAAAAATATCACCCTCATAGTCTCGTATATCTTTATTTCTTAAAGACAGACCTCAAAAGCCTTTAAAAAGAATAAAAAAAAACTAGAGTTTGATCCGCGCAACCGCGCGGGTTTTTTTTTATTTTATATATTATTGGTCATGTTTAAGTTTTTTGAGTAACGGGTTAAGAATTTTTTGTTATTTCGAGTTTTGGATTCGGGTTCGACTTCGAAATTTTTAGATTTTTCAGTTATATCGAACTCCATATTGAAGTTTAGATTTGAAATTCTCGGATTTTCAGGTTCCTCGAATACTCATACGGCTCCAGTTCAGATAATATTTGATACCTGAAATACCGTGAAACAAAACCCATTGAAGTATTTTAAAAATAAACATCATATGACTAAACTTAAATTTTTATAGTTTATATAAATTATTTTTTTATAAATTTTATAAGGTTTTCTAAATTTTATCACTTTATGATTTTTTTGAATTTTTGTAACAAATTTTATTTAGAAAATAATAATATTGTAATATAATTATTTTAAAAAAATTATGAATTTATTTTAAATTTGAAAACATACTATGTTTAAATTTGGTAAAAATGATGATTCTAAATTATGTTGGTTTACAATTTTGATAATGATTATGTGAAAAATATATTGGAATATCCTAATATGTTTGTTGGAATATGTAAATGAGTAATTAGAGTTATTTTAATTTATTAGATACATTTAATACAATTTCTAAAACATGTATAATTTAAAAAATCACACCTGAGAAGGTCTATGTACTTCCCTTTTAATAAGATAGATATAAACATTTATTTTTAATTCGAAAAAGGAGCGAATTACATTTAAACCTATAGAAGTCGTGAAATTTACAATAAAACCAAGGGCTAAATCGTCGACCCATTGACTCGCCGGATCTTTAACTGGATCATCAAGAAAAGCCTAAATCAAACGCGATTTAAAATCGCGATAAAGCAAACCTATAATCAAACAAGATTTTAAATCACATGCTCCAAATTCATGTATCGACCCAAAAAAGCAATGCTTGACGGTGGCAACGAAGTGAGCGACAAAGAAGACAAAGTGGGGAAGTACGTGATTTCAGTTCGTGTGGCCCTAATTATAGATCGATCCCTATCGCTCTTCATCTCTTTTACATTTCACCATTGTCAACTCTGTCAAGCATTGTTTCTGGATCGATTGTACATGAATTTGGTTAAAAAATGCATTTCATTTGATGATTAGGTGTCCGAAACCATTCAATTTAAGTTCTTGCGAAAGTAGACTATGTAACATTAGTAGAACTGATAATTGTAGTTTTTCGTCCAACAAATACCACACATTTTTCCTCTTTGTGTACAAGTAAATGGTTTTATTTTTGTTTCCTTTGCACTGTTCACATCACCCATGTCTTTTGGAGACATCGTCTCAAAGACCTCGTCTATGTATTTTGGGTGTTTTCTAACTCCTCGGCCATTCTTCAATGATGGATATCGATGATGGGAAGCTTCAGACAAGTGTTTCCGGTGAGTTTATTTTAACATTCATTTTGTAAATTTGGTCTTTAGTTCTTCGCATCTCTCTAAGCGGGTTTTCGTTTCTCATAGGAGTGTATGTCGGAGACCATGTTTCCAGCGAACACAAATTTCTCTTATGCTAAAAGTTTCAGTTTGTTTGATTTTGTGGTAGAAATATCAGCTCTGGTGACACTAATAAGGTAAAACTAAGTGAAACTATGTGACGACCACACATGAAACCATCCATATCTTCGTAATTGCTATAACATATCCTTGCAGTTGATTCCATTTTTTGCTGACTAAATTCTCTGTGTATTGTAATGTTATAATGTATTCATGTAGCCGGTGATGCAACCCAAGATCTTGATAAACAAAGATCTTGGGTTACATCCTAGTTTTAGCTGAAACACTTCATGAAGAAAAACTTCGTTTCTGAAAACTACAACAGAAAACCATTAAGGCAGGCCAAAGTAGAAACTAGATATTGTCGTGACCATGAACATCCAAGAATACCGCAGTCCCATCAACAAAGAAGGCCATCCGCGCGTTATTCCTCAGAAGTAGATGGTCCAAGGAGTTGTAACAGGCAAGAAAGGGTTGTTCAGAGGGTAAAAACAAAGTCAGCTAAGGTAATGAACGAATCTGAGACAGAACATGAATTTTCTAATGTTTCTCTTCAGTCTAAATTTATTATTAGTAGTGCTTGTGATAAACTAACCTGTTTTGAACCGGTGAAACCGAGTAGTCTTGTTTTAGTGCCTCAGGTTGTAGAAGAAAATGCAGCAGAAGAAGAACAGATGAGTTCAACAACAGAAGGTGACATGATTGAGCAGCTAAGCAGCTTGGATTCGAGCACAAGTTCTAAGACTTCGATTCCC
>OVAN01017061.1:0-10228 GCA_900406275.1 Anastatica hierochuntica
AGTCCGTGAACCACATAACATTGACAGTGAGAATTTCGGTTCCCACAGACCGTCGAGAAAGTTCTCTAGAGACGGCTATAGTTGGGTCCATACATCTTCAGGAAATTATATCGTTCGCTTAGGATATTGGGTCGTGAGAGACCTCTCTTGCCTTACTTGTGACCCCCCTGCTCAGGGACCTTCAGTGGAAACACTATTGGCACAAGTCTGGAAACTTCAAACTACACGAAAACTCAAACACTTTGTGTGGCAATGCTTATCCGGCTGTATGGCTACCTGCCAAAGATTATTCTTTAGGCATATAGGGGCTGAGCCCATAGGAAGAAACAATCAACCACCTCCTTTTTGAGTGCCCTCCTGCTCGATAAGTTTGGGCTATAGCTCCCATTCCATCAATGCCCTCTTTGTTTCCCCGGTCCTCAATATTCTATAACTTTGATTCTTTATTTTGGAAAGCAAGAAGTAGGGACTAGGGAGGAAGAGCTACATATTTTCCCTTGGCTGGTCTGGTTCATCTGGAAGGCTAGAAACGATATGATCTTCGAAAATGTAAAGGGGAACGCTTATGACATTGTTTACCATGCTATCCAAGAATCTCAATCTTGGAGGCAGGCAAATTCCCCTGAAGAGGAGCATGAACACGTAGGAAATATGTCATCCCTTCCCCTGCAAGAATCGGCCTCCACCCCCCCCNNCCCCCCCGCGAGGACTAATTTGTTATATAGATGGATCTTGGAGTCCGTCTGACACTAAATGCAGCATTGGATGGGCTCTATTCGAGAACGATGCCCTCCTGAGACATGGCAGGAAATGTGAGCATTCCACTCTAACCCCGATTCATACCGAGCTCGAAGGACTTATGTGGGCCATGGAGTGTATGGTCGATGCCTCTCTAACAGAGATGACCTTCGCTACGGATTGTATGCAGCTACTCTCAATGATTTCCAATCCATCTGATTGGCCATCTTTTGCGGCGGAATTGGATGACTTTCAAGGTCTCTCAAATGTTATTTTTTGTATTTTCATATTTCTCATGTATCTCGAGTTTTAAACTCTCGAGCCGATAGCCTTGCCAAAAGTGCAAGGGTAAACAGCTCAACTTCTATTCATGTAAGCCCCACGGTTGTTATCCGGCCTTCTTTAGAGGAAAGGTTTTTACTGGAAGCTTAATGAAAATGAGATTTGATGGGAAAAAAACAATTGTTTTATGTGGGTTTTTTTTTTGCTTTATAGGGAAAGCAGTTCAAATGAAGAGACAATATTTCACTTGATAAATAATGTAATTCACATGAGACAATCTCCCCCAATGCCAAATCACAAGAAACGTTTGCATTTGAGGTTGGCTTCGAACTCTAACCCTAACAATCTTTCTTGGGGCTTATGGTAAAAAGAAACAAAAAGGAGAAGTGAAGAAAAAACAATAATTTCAAGGATTAAATTGATTTTTATTAAGAATCAGATAATGATTTCTGAGTAGCAGAGGCAGAAGTAGTAGTAGTCGTATTATCAACAACCTCTATAGGTTTGGCCAAGAACTCAAGTGCTGTGACCACATCTCCCATCAATGGCCTAGTCTCTGCTTCTTCTTGCAAACACATGGCAGCAATCGCTAAAGCTTGATGCAAACCTTTTACCGGGTAATTGCCTTCTAGATTAGGATCCACAATCTGCGAAAACATTCTCCTATCTCTCAATAAAGGCTCGGCCTGCAAAACGAAAACAAAAAAAAATCAATCGGTTTCTTCCTTGTCAAGCAACAACAAAACCATGTCAACACAATTCTTAAGAGGCCTAGGGTTTGGTTTAATGTACCCAAGCGATCAAGTTCTGTTCTTCAGTCGGCCTATCGCCATCAATTGCGCGTCTTCCAGAAATTATCTCAAGGAGGACAACACCAAAACTGTAGACATCTGATTTTGCAGTGAGTTGACCGGTCATCGCATATTCAGGAGCACAGTATCCATAAGTTCCCATAACTCTAGTGGACACATGATCTTTGCCTTCAGTTGGTCCAAGCCTAGCTAACCCAAAATCTGATAGCTTTGAGTTAAAGTCCGATTGTAACAATATGTTTGAAGCTTTAAAATCACGGTAGATCACAGGAGGATCTGCATAGTCATGCAAGTACTCGAGCCCTTTGGCAGCACCGTGCACTATCCGCATTCTTGTGAACCAGTCTAGACTTGGTGCCCCTTCCGGTAAGTCTATATAATGAAATAAAGATCCAAACTTTTTAGATGATATTGCAAGAATATGAAGATGTAACATGGAAAGGTCACAACATTTACCAAACAAATGATCTTCTAAAGATCCATTAGGCATGAATTCGTAAACGAGGACTCGTTGCTCGTCTTCTACGCAATAGCCAATGAGATTGACAAGGTTTGGATGTTGAACCATACTCAATACCATAACTTCTGCAAAGAACTCTCTTGTACCTTGCAACCCATTCCTGTCAAGCCTCTTTACAGCAACTACCTACACTTCTCATCATTCAATCAAAACAAACAGAGTTAGCAACTTTTTGTCAAATCCCAACGCAGATAAGATGATTGAGAGATTGAAAAAAAGGACCTGATTAAGGCTGCTGAGGAAACCTTTATAGACTCTTCCAAAACCGCCTTCTCCAATCATACAATCCATGCTAAAATTGTCGGTTGCGGCTATTAGTTCCTTGAACTTGAAGATTCGGCCACCGTTTTTCACATTCCCATACTTCTTTATCTCATCTGTTATACATTTTTGCCTGCAGCTTCCTGCATCTAGCAATTTTTCATTACCATAGATCAAAATTCTAGAGAAGATTGATTTGGATGAATAAGAAAAAAAGATATAAATACCTTTTCGATGTGATCGAAATGTGAATAGAGAAAAAAGTTTACGGTTATGGCCTCTATAAGCTGTAAGACCTTCATCAAATGAATCTTTAGGTGAATTGTTTCCAAGTTGTTGCGGATTGGCAAAACAAGGACAAAGTTTCATCATTTTTTTCTTTTTCTTTTTTGTGTTCTTGACCTTCAAGACAAAACAATCAAAACCCTTTCAATAAAAATCCCAGAGGAAAGATTCGATCTTGTCTCTTTTGATCGATCCTTTCAGATCCAAACCCTGTCTGGGCAAAAGGAATCTGAAAGAAAGATCAGATCTTTCCCAGGAAAATGATGTAACATGACACGAGAATTTGCGGGAGAATCACAAAGTTTTGCTGTCTCTTGTTATATATGAATGTTTCCATGTTTGGATCCTCTCAAATTTGGATTCAAAATGACTTTTATCTTTTTTTCTTATTTTTAGGGGTTTTCTTCTCTCTTTTATTTATTTGATTTGACAAGAAGCCAACGCGTCTCTCTCTCTCTCTCTTAATAAAACGTTCCAATCAAAGTTCTTACTCAAAAAAACAGAAACATAGTTCGTGGTAAGCATGTAAGATAAAACTTCTTTATATATGTTTAGTCACCATACTATATTAAATATAAACATAGGAAGACAGATATCGCAATACGGTTGAGTGTTGACCATTAAGACAGCCTAAAACTGTTTCAACTTTCAATGCTTTGACCAATCTTATAGATTCCAACAAGGCAACAACCAAATCTAACATGAGAAACCGAACAAAATTTCATATCTTTTTCTTTGTTATAGCTGAAAAATCATAGAACAGAACTATCTATTATAGCTACAAGGATTGATCAAAAGATAACTACTCTATTAGGAACTCGAAGCTTATTTCATTATTGACAAGTAAAGATTTTCACCTTAAGAGAGATATTGTGCAGGTGAAGGACGTGAATTTCTTTGATATATCCAAGCACTGCAGCTCCTTTGCTTTCTCGACTTTGGAAACAGTAGATTTCAAAGCAGCTACCGAAAATCAGAACCCAGTTCTTCCCCATACTCTTCTTACAAAAGATGCAAATGCTCTTTTGCACAAGGAGTAATATAAGACTGCAGGCTAGCATCCTATGTTCCATAACCTTTAAACAACTTCTTCACCTCCTCCAAATCATTTTCGGCCTTTCAATGTAAAGGCGTTTCCCTTCATTATCAATCGTTAGCTACTAAGCAAGCAAAAAAATAAAAGGAAGGGCGTTTAAAGGATTTTACCTTACACGGTGATTTCGAATCTCTCGAGCTACCAAGTGTTTCTTTTCTACAAGGTGTCCTTGACGGCGATGTGGTAACCGAAAATGAGAGTTCGAGAATACGATCTGGATCTTTCTCGGTTAGTGAGAAAGACAGAGAGAGGATCTATGACGCGGAGGAGCGAAATCAAATCAGATGCGAGAGTAAACGCCATTGCTTATGAAGCTTCCAATGTTGCAGAAGAAAATGGAGAAGACGGTGAAAACGAAGCCGCGGGAGAATGTGATTTAAGGTTTTCTTGGATTTGTCTTGATCCAACAAAACCTATGCATAGTTGAACCATGATTGTAATATATAGTTCATCTGTTGTTAATCACTGTCCACAAATAGTAAATAGATTTTGAATTTGGCTATCGAAACCCAAACTAGTAATTCTTATAAGTTCGTTGATAAATTATGAAAGCATATATCTATAATATTATTTGAGAACTACATTTAGATAATAAAAAATTACATCTAATGCTATTAAAAATATATATATATAATACAAAAATAAATTAAATCATATTTGTAAAATGGGGAAATTTTATTTTAGATTTTCATGATATCTTTTTAAACAAAATAACCATCCTAATAATAATTTAAAGAAAAAAGACAAAAGTTTTAAAATTAAGAAATAGATGTTTTGAGCATTAAAGGAAAAATTATAATTTCAGGAACATTTTGCAAATTTCCACCCAGAAGATATAGAATTAATTCAGGGTATCCATCCAAGTCATACTTTAACGCACGATGGTTTGGTATGGTATTATACTAAGTCGGGTCAATACACAGTTAAGTCCGGCTATAAAATCCTGAACTCAAGAGCGATCACGCGAATTAATAATAACGGATGGGGTCCCGGGTTGGAAACTTTGAAAGCTTTCACATGGACAATAAAATGTCCGCTGAAGATACAACATCTCATTTGGCAAATTCTCACAAGAGATTGACGGTTACTACATAACTAATACATAAGGAGTACGTTGCGCTACAATCTGTCAACGATGTGGAGTGGCTAAGGAAACAATTAATCATGTATTTTTTGAATGCACCTCGCTTGCGCATATTTGGAATTTCTGCAAGAATCCAGTTAATATAGAGGCATTCCCTTCGAACTCAATTTACAATAATCTGGATTATCTCTTCTGGCGGAACCCTTTGAGAAATCGTGATAGCGATCGCAGTGATCTTTATCCATGGGTGTTATGGTTAATATGAAAAGCAAGAAATGATAAAGTCTTTCAAGGGATACAAACGGACAAGGATGTGATCCTTAAGAATGCGGAAACCGAATATAAAGCTTGGAAAGAAGCTCAAGTTTCGCCCTTCTCTAAAGAGGAACGGTCCTCAGGGGACTTTCCCATCTCAAATGGTATAGTTTTTCGGGTAGATGGATCATGGAAACAATCATGCTCCATTTCGGGACTTGGTTGGATCTATTCAGATTCAGAAAACACGATAATCTTGATGGGGGCGAAATGCCAACGTAGAAGTCTCTCGCCTCTCCACTCAGAGTTGGAAGCCCTGTTATGGGCAATGACAGAACTTCAAAGCCAGAGGATAAATTGTCAGCTCTATCAGACTGACTGTACGGAGCTTATCAGCATGATTCAACACCCCGATGATTGGCTAGCCTTCCATACGCAACTTCAGGATTATCAGCTTCTACGGGGTCAGTTACCAGACTTCTCCTTGACTCGCATCCCGCGCACGGAGAATACAAAAGCAGATCGACTGGCTCGCGGATCCCGTCATTTTAATTGCGATTATATTTTTGTAGATTCAATTTCTCCAAATTGGCTAACCAGTTTGGAGGACAACATTTGATTATTGTGTGGTTGACAAAAAAAACGGAATACCCAAAAAAGGTAGAAACTTATCAAGCGACAAATAACCAAAAATAAATTAGAAAAATACTTTGTCAATACTTCATTATCAAGCAATGTAAGACTGAAGAAAATTTCCGACGACCAAAAAATAGTAATAACACGCTCATTCCTCATAACATGTTTGGTAGTTCCTCGAACAATTGAAATGACTTCGACCACAACCAAAGTTTTGTTTTTTGGTTATAGCCACAACCAAAGTTTAGTTCTAAATATTGTATGTTTAGAATTTCATGTTTAAATTTAGGATATACAAAAATAGTTAACTTTATCAATATTAAGAAAATGATAATTTTATTTACATTTTAAGGTTAGGAATTTCAGTTTTATGGATTATGGACCTTTTTTCCTGGATCTACGGTGAACAGTTGTGGATGGATGTATGACATCCTTGATGGACAAGCTTTCCTCGCAACACACGAGACCACAACAGACGACTCTGTATGCAGTACTCTGAAATCTTCTGAAACTTGCACCGAAAAATATGTAAGAAGTTGCAGTTTCTGGGATTCGTTCCCCAGAACTGGTGTAGAAGCCTTTAAACCCTTGACCACTAGGCCAAGGGGCTTACACTGGAATATGAACCTTATGATCAAAAATTTGAGTTAGTGCACGTTTTAAAATTTAGTGTGTAGGGTTTAAATTTAAAATGTCTTTCAATTTAAAAATTTACTAGATTTGACTCGTGCCAAGCTCAGGATTAAAATTGAAAAATTTATCTTGATTGTAGTTAGATTGAAAGTACCTGAATTATGTACTCTTGTAATGTGAAATATTTAGAAAATTTTTATACTTGTATAGTTATCATATTAGTTTAAGATATTGATATAAAAAAAAAGCTTTTTTGTCAACCACACAATAATCAGAAAGTCACTTTGTAATTGGTAACCCAACTCGGAGGGGAGGAATCTACAAAAATATAATCATTACGCTTAATATGGGATCCTCAAGCCAGATAGTCCGCTTGTTTGTTCACCGTTCGTGGGATGGTACTTAGTGAGAATTCCGGGTAATAACCTCGAAGGCGCTGGAACTCTTGAGCGTATGTGAAGAAAGCTAGCCAATCGCTCAGGTTTTGAAGGATATTCAAAAGCTCTATACAATTTGTCTTGAACCATTGGCAGTTTATTCTTCTGTCATGGAGTTCTTCCATTGCCCACAACAGAGTTTCCATCTCTGAATGCAAAGATGAAAGGCTCCGACGAAGACATTTCGCTCCAACTAAAGTTATCGTATCATCCTTGTCTTGACAGATCCACCCAAGACCGAAAGTGGGATCCGATTATTTCCAAGATCCATCTATTCGACCGAAGAGTCTATTTGACCTTGTACTCCCCGTATGTATGTGTTCCTCAACCAGATCCGATTGAACATGTGCATCTTCCCACGCTACCAAGTCAATCTCTGCATTCTTTATAATATCATAAACTGATTGGAAAACCTTGAATAATATCCATTTGATAAAAAGAGTTTAAATATCAAAGTTTTCTATCCATATAAGGATAATGAATTACCGTACCCCGCATCCTCATCTGAATAGTCAAAATTTAAAGACTATATATTCAAATTTGGATTTACAATTTATATTAAAACTTTTTTTCGACTTACAGGATCATATATTGCACTTAACCAACATCATACTTTACATTGTCAAGTAGGAAGTAAGGACATATATGAAATAAAGACCATTGATGGTTATCAAATAGTTATTGTCTAGCCAATGCATCTGCACATCCATTCGCTTCTTTCTTGAAAAATGTAAATTTGACTTCAACAAAACAAGTTCGCCATGCTGTGATTGCATCTATCATGTGTCGTAATCGGTAATTTGGATCCTCATTCGTAATGGTTCATACAACAGTAAGATTGTGACCCTCAAATTCGATCCTTCGATATCCATATGGCCATGAAAATTGGAGTGCCCATAGAAGTGTCGAGCATTCCGATCCCTCAACTGTGAATCTTTCTTGAAATTTTCCTACTCCACATTCAAGACTAAAATCCATATTTTTTTTAATGATCCATCCCGTTTCAGAGTTTTGAGTTCTTTCGTAGTGCGATACGTCGTAATTACATTTTACCCATCATCTTTTTGGTGTCTCCCATTGAATCTCCTTTTGAGGACATGGATCTTGATAGCTTACTTCATCAGTGAGGTCTCGTGATCTATGTTGGGTTCTTGTTTTTATAGTAAACAATTCTCGTGTATCATCATCTACCTTTTTTATTGTATCCTCCACATAAGTCATCACTTTATTGAATAGCATATTGTTCGTGCTTTCCAAAGTCGCCAAAGCACCCAAAATGGAAGTAATATCTGAAACTCCTCTGTGTTTTTGGAGTTGTTAACACTAAACAGATACCTCAACTTATCATTCACGGTCACTTGTATGTCATCAAACACCATTGTTGGTAAACCCACTCTCCTCCATATCGCCTTCTCATACTCACAAGTGAAGAAGACATGATCGCTAGTTTCCTCATTAACACAACAACGGCAACACCATTTATCAACATTCATATGGCGATGTTGTAGGATAGAGGCAATGGCATTAGCCGATGAGGAAATCTGTCATAGAAATTGCTTAAGCTTTGGTATTTTAATATTGAAAAATATTTAAAGCTTATATTTTAATACATATTAGAGATTTTAAATATATAAATACATTTAAAACCTAACTTATCTCTTTTCAAAAAATCAGTTTGTCTTCAAAAATATTATCTATAATTTGTTTAATGTTTATGATATTTTTTAACTATTGATTTGGATCTAATTATGGTATTTATGAATATTCTAATTTTTAGTATAATATCTTAATATGTAGATTTTTCACGATTTTGGTACATTTAGAAACATATTTAGATAGTCATACATTACATGATACAATCTATCCTAAAATATAGTACAAAATTAATCAAAGCTAAACATAAAATGATATTAAACAAATCCATTATAATATTTTTCATATTTTTCAAATAATGTATAAAATAATAAATTTTAGCATTTAAAAGTATATTAATATTTAAACTAAAGATATCAAATAAAATAACTAATTATTCTAATATTATATTATAATAATTTAAAATATTTAAACGTTATGTTATAAATTAGTTTAAATTTGTTAGATATATTGAACTGAAATTTAGAAATTAATTGCATTTTATAAATATTTTTCCATTGTATATAAGATTTATTGAGTTGTTTTAATTAGTTGAACAAAATGATGTGCTCCTTAAAATGGTCTTTAATTGACACATAAGATTTTTACTCTTTAGTTTTTTCCTCTATTTCCTTTATTAATATATAAGATAAGCCTTTTCATTTTTTGATATAAATTTGGAGTTATTATTATTGCACTAAATTCTAAAGAAAAACTAAAGTAACTACCAAAATTATAAAACAAAATATAATTGTAGCGCCCCGTTTTGATGGAATCGGGGTTAACCAACTGGTACCGCCAAAACCTTTTTAAAATCACCAACTCTTTTATTAATAATCGCTTCTAACCCGTTAACGTGCACAAAACATAAATAGGAAAAAAAGAAAAAAATGAGGGATGAGTGACTTTTCAAACAAATCACCTAATGAGGACGGACCTCGACTCCACCTCACCCGATACCCTCTTAACCTCAAAAGTCCAAACCTAAGCCTAAATTCCCAAACAAAGCACTTATTGTGTTAGACAATCAAATTACCCTGGTGAAATTCTACCAAAGCCTTTTTTTATCGTACAAAAGGATTTGTGAAAACAAAGTTTTTGTACGATAGAAAAAGGCTTTGGTACAAAAAGTTTTCGTACAAAAACTTTGTTTTCACAAATCTTTTTGTGAAACACCTTAACTTCATATCTGAAACCATGCGTCCTAGCACACAAATGACATATCAACCCATGCCCTAACTCTTCAGTGGACCCGTCCGCTCACAATGTGCATGTCACTCCTTCCCCGGCACGGTCACATAGGTCAGCTCGCTCACTGTTCGTTCCACCGCCCCGGGTTATTAGTCTTTCCTAGGTTGATTTTATGGTATGACTCGCCAGACACTCGTACCCCATCCTAAGGTGACGCCCCAAGCTCCTTACATTTAGGCGTGTGCGTACCCACACAGAAAAGGGCCTTTAACACTCGCACCTCTTCCGAGGAAGCGAGCGCGCAGTCTCGCCAGGTGATATGATCATGGACCAAGAGGAACTAAAGGAGCAGCTTGTAGCTGAGGA
>OVAN01017062.1:0-10228 GCA_900406275.1 Anastatica hierochuntica
TTTTAAGGTTTATGTTTACTTTCTTGCTTTGCTTTTACTTCTAGAACCTTAGGAAAACCAAAACAAAACCCAACCTCCCTTATTTGCTTAGATTAAGTTCAAATGTGTATTCCCAAAGCTTAGGTCCATCTAGTCTAAGTTTNGTTTTCTCCTTGTGGTTCGACCCCTAAGTACTACGATGACATATCCGTTCACTCGCGGATTGTGTTATTGATAGAAAACATGCTTTTACAAATTTTAAAACTTGCCCTCCAACAATTATGCATATCTAAATATAAATATAAGATTAACTTTTATTTATTATATAAATAAAATATTCAGACCCCAAATATGTTTTGATTCAGTCTGTTTAGGTGTGCGACCTTGTAGGATCGTATAACATTAGCAATAGATTCATAATCCATAGATTATAAGTGGTCTCTAGCAAAACATTATAACCACATAATATTATACGATGTGTCAAACCTCGGCACTACAACTTTATTTAGAATAAAGTACAAAATATTTCAGGACATTCCCAACAATCTCCCACTTGTATTGAATCATCTATTCCTATAATCTCTTTGTCCATATATCTCGATATGACCATAAGGCAAGAAAAATGTCATCCTTATCTACTCAAATCACGTTTACCGAACTATGATTTATACTAATCAAAAAAACAATTGACATTCACTTCATTTGAGCATGGCCATGCATTTCTCAGTATCAAATCTTCGATAGGCCTAGAGATATGTCTCTTGTTATATAGGAGGGAAAAATTCATCTTGTTCCATCCATGTTCCTTATACACTTCCAAGTACACCCAATCAATGTCTTTATAATCACCTGTAACGGCTGACGTTTGACAAAGCCAAAGTGGACCAATCCATGGATAAGAAAACATGACGAATTCAGGTCAAAGAACTCTACTCCATAATTGTAAATGAGAAACTCTAATAACATTCAGATAACAATCTTGTAGAGTTCTCATAGCGAATCAATATGATATTGTGTTATCTAATACATATATCTATGTGCTTGACTTTAGTACAATATATCAATGACTCCATGAAACTTAGTCATCAGCCACCTCACATACTAGTCATTCATAGTTATTAATGTCCCTCCTTAATAATCTGACTATGGACCACAATAATTTATGTCATCTATCACTTATAGAGTTTCATGATCAAGTCACGCACTTGATGACCTATAAAAACGATATAAATTATTTTAGGACTATTATTTAGTTATCCAATAATCAAATAATACATGAAATTAAATTCATTACTTCAAACATAAAAATTCTATGTTTACCTGAACATCAATACCGAAAACAAAACTCTCACCAAACCCAATATCATATCTTTCAGAATCTAAGATGAATTTATACTTAGATCACTCAAGAGGTTTATTAGAAAACCGTAAAATCTTACTCCCAGTAGTCCTTTAGAAATTATCTTTTCTTAGAAAAGAATTTGTCCAAGCAACAAACAATTTTTTATTTACTTCATCGTCGAATTTTTTAAACAATTCAAAGGACCAAGTAAATGAATTATCATATAAACATAACCATTAATGAAGTAGTAACTCTTTTTTACTTTTAAAATTATTAGTTCTCACACATCTCTATGTATAAGATCTTACAAATCACTCGTTCTTTCACTGGTTTTAGTGATAGAGCGTTAGTCATTTTTCCGGTAAATTAAGAGCACATAACTCATTAGATTCTAAATCAAATTAGTTTAGAAAATTCATCGCTGTGAACTTTCCAAATGTCTCATTTACACGGTCCAAAATGACAAAGCCAAAATAAAAATCATATTTCAGTCATAGGAATTAAAATTCATGTTTAAATGTTATAGACGATTATACTCTGGCATAGAACATAAATCTCGTTCTCTAAAGAGATTTTATCATAAATTTTTATCACAGTAAATTAACTTGTTTTTATTAAATATCAAAGTTTTCCAAATCCAAATATAAAGAAAATAACATCACGAAAACCCTTTAATTTTTTTTTGTCGTCTGTAGCCTAGTGGCAAGTAGTTCCTCTCACTAGATGCAGGTGCAGGATTCGAATCCTGGTTTTGTGAGATGACAGCACAGGTGGTGCAACCACTGGCCCACTTGCTCCTCTTGAAAAACCCTTTAATTCTAAAGCCAATTTTATGGAAAAATTAAATATTCCTACAGCTAATGCAGCAACTCTTACTGAATTCCTTAGTAAGTCCATTTTATCTTTTTCTACAGCTCTACTTTTGTTCAGTTTCTGCACAGTTTCATAAATGTGAATACCTCAACCGGTATCACTACCCAACGAGTAGAATTAAACTTTGTAACATTTACTTTTATAACATGTTTATACCTGGAGAAGAGGACTCATAACTCTTCTCTTTTAGCTCCTCCAAGTACTTCTTGCAATTTCTCTTCTAGTGCCCACTACCATTACAATAATGGCATTTGTCATAGCTAGAAGGACCAAGCTTAGAATTTTGAAAATGTCATGACGTGTCAGGATTCTCAATCTAACCCATCTTACCATATCCTTTGTCTTTACCATGTTTCTTAAACTTCTTACCCCTTTGTACCATCAGGACATTAGGATTTTCCTTCTTGATGTTTGGCTCATCAGTTTTAAGCATCTCATGCTATTCAGTCAGAGTCTTTTTCAAGTTGTTCATGTTATTGTTCATAAGAAATTGATCATAACTTGACGGCAATGACTGCAGGATTATATCAGTAGTCAACTCTTGACTAAAGGGCAATCCAGTTTCGATATAACTTGTCATCTTTATGACATGTGGACTAACTGAATTATCATGTGATAGCTTGCATTCAATAAGACATAATCCTTTTATATCTCTCAGTTCGTACTTGTTCCTGAAACATCCCTTTCAAACTAGCTATCATGTCTACCGGTGACTCCATGTTCCCATATTGCTTCTACAAGTCTGAGTTCATGGTAGCCAACATAAGACAACACACATCAACCTATCACTGACATGCTTATCCCAAGAATTTTTTCTGCATGAGAAACATTTGACTTAAGCTTTTTAGGAAGCTATTTTTCTAGGACATATTCCTTCTTTTCCTGTTTCAGAATAATTCTCAGGTTGCGGTACCATTCAAGGAAATTCGATCCGCTGAGTCTTTTTGTCTCAAGGACGGATCAAAGTGAAAAGACATCGTGGGAGTTTGACATAACTGTTAGAAAAGAACAAAAAAATTTAAATTGATGTTCAAGAATTTTAAGCATTCCCAACAATTAAGAACACTCTCATTACATTTAAAAATATTTTTTCTCAGTCTGAGTATAATGAACCAAGATCCATATTTCACATGAATTCGAGTGAGATTTGGCTCATCGCCCCAATGCAAGCTATTTAGGTAAGCAACCACATTGCTAATTATATCATATATAACTCTTGGTCGTGAATGACATCATATGTCTAATTCAACTCTATGTCTCTAACCCAAAACCATTTTGATGACCTAGTAAGTGAATCAGTCTCTTTTCATATGGTAATCATTACCATCTGCCTCACTCATGTAATTGCAGACACCCTGCTTGGCAGACCCATTACACAACGAAACAAGCCTTGCCAGCTGACAAGATTGGGGAGACATAAAAATTTGATATTATTTGAGGAACTTACTTTTAATCCAATTTATATTTTAAAATTTATATCTAATATAAATTATTAAAATTTAATTAATACATATCTAATATGTATATTTAATTGGATTATAAATAATTAAATTTAACTTAATCAAATTAAATTAAATAATTATTTATATATTTAATTTATTTAACTCTACTATTCTAATCAAATTAAGATTAGAATTAAAATTTTCATAAGCCCACATAAAAATATCTTGTGAAAATTTTTTCACTGAAACCAAAAAACCAGTGGTTTAGCTAAAACAAGATACGATTGATCTTTCTCTAAAACCAAACCGATTAACTTTATTATTATTATTATTTATTTTATTTTAAAACTAATTTTATATTTAAAATTTATATCTAATATAAATTAATAGATATTACTAATACATAGCCAATATGTATTTGAATTGACTGGATTATATAAATAATTACATTAATTTTAATCAAATTAAAATCTTAAAGGGTGTCTCTATGAGTGTGCTAGAAATCTTATTTCCGTAAGTAGAATGGACAATTTTGATTTTGATTTTAGGATTGTACATGGTGTTTTCTTACTGTACAAGAATGATTACTTTTATGGTAGTGGTATTTTATTTGATTCAAGAAATAAGTTCAATCTTGATTCAGAAATTTATGAATCCCTATTTAATATTGAAAGTCGAGACATTAAACATAGTGCATATAATGAATATTCTGCTTTCTTGTGGCATAAAAGACTAGGTCACATTTCCAAATAAAGAATTATATGGTTGGTAAAGAATGAAATTCTTCCTTAATTGGATTTTAGTGATCTAGATGTATGTATAGATTATATTAAGGGAAAGCAAACTAAACATACTATAAAGAAACCATCCACAAGAAGCACTCAGCTTCTTGAGTTAATACACATCGACATTTGTGGCCCTTTCGATGTTCCTTCATGGAGCGGTGAAAAGTACTTCATCACCTTTATTGATGATGACTCACAGTATAGATATTCTTATCTACTGCACGAAAAGTCCAAGTCTGTGGATTCCCTAGGGTGTTGACTGCCGAGGTGGAAAGACAGTTAGATAGAAAAGTAAAAGTAGCGAGATCTTATAGAGTTGACGAGTACTATGGAAACTTCAATCAAAGTGGACAATGTCCAGGTTAATTTGCAAATTTACTTGAATGTAAAGGAATGTGGGCAATACGCGATGCTGGGGACTCCTCAGCAGAATGGTGTTGCTGAGAGGCGGAACCATACTCTAATAGAGATGGTTAGGAGCATGTTAAGTAATTGCCCTTTACCCCTTTCTTTGTGGATATATGCATTAAAGATTGCAACTTACGTGCTGAACTGGGTTCCTAGTAAGGCAGTTCCTAGGACCCCTTATGAATTATGGACCGGAAGGAAGCCTAGTTAAAGTGATATGATCATGGAAGCTACAACTGATTTGGATCAAGAACCAGAGCTTAAAGAGGAGCTTGTAGCTGAGGAAGCGCTGACCATTCCAAATGGACCCCTAACTCGAGCCAAAGCTAAGGAACTTAAGGCAGCAATAGGAGGGATTTTTATGCATACTTGGAGCCATGAAACAAAACTGATCCGAAGTGGAGAAAGAATCAACCAAAGCACTCTAATCACTATCCAAGCTAAGTGATCTCAATAAATGGGAAGAATGTTTCGGTTGTACACTTTTTTCCTTGTCAAGTTTTGTCCCAATGGGTTTTCTTGACAAGGTTTTTAATGAGGCAGCTGTTTCACTTCACAATTGCCCATTTATTGAAGATAAAAGCCTAGGAATATTTCCAGCAATAAAGCCACACATAAGGAGGGAAAATGAGACAATTTTATGTTCGAACTTCATATTTAATGCTGCTGAAATTTCCTAGGATTTGTGCATGTACAAGTCATTAAAAACTCATTTCTCTCTCTTTTCTCTTTATATTTTCGTGGCCATTATAGTAGAAACAACAACAACCTTTTTTAATCAAATCTCTTTCAAAAAGTTGTTCACTTGTTGTTGAGTATATCCAGTAGAAATTCTCAGAATTCTTTGGTGTTTCCATCGAGTTTATAGCTGATCAAATCAAGAGCTTTTCCGCAACTCTTGTGTGATCCATCATCCACATCCCTCGTGTTCAATTCTGAACAACAACGCTTATCCCAATCTCATCCAGTTCTAGAGTTCGATCTAGGGAAGATCTCCTCGAGATATCATCATAAATGCATCTACATGTTTGTGGTTGTCCAGCAAAAATATGACTATGTAATCCACATGAAAAGAAACTTGATACTAGGACTATTAATGTATTTTTCATTGGTTATCTTGAGAATTCAAAGGGGTACACATTTTACTGTCCTAACCATAATACAAGAATAGTTGAATCGGGTAATGCTAGGATCATTGAAAACGGTGAAACTAGTGAGAGTGGTGAACCACAAAAGGTAGATATTAATGAAGTGCAGGATGAAGTTCCTTCACATGTAGTTCCATGTAGTTCCACCTAAGGTAGTTGTTCCTATTGTTGCATCAAAGTCTAATGACACAATAGAACAACATAATGATGTGCCAATCCCACTAGCTGAAAACATTGTTGATGAACATGTCACAATTCAGGAAGAGAATAGTGAAGCACAAATACTTTTAAGGCGATCTAAAAGAAAATCATGGAAAGTGAATGTGGTTTAATCATGGATGAAGATCCAATATCATTCCAAAGAGCCATGGAGAGTGACAATTCTGAAAGGTGGTTTGATGCCTCAAAAAAGAACTAAAATTTATGGGTGATAATTATGCATGGGACTTAGTAAAGTTGCTTGATGGTTTCAAAACTGTTGGTTATAAATGGGTCTTTAAGACTAAACGCGACTCAAAAGGTAACATTGAAAGATACAAGGCTCGTCTTGTTGCTAGCTAAAGGGTTCACCCAGAAAGATTGCATTGACTATAAAGAGACCTTCTTCCAGTTTCAAAGAAGGATTCTCTTAGGATTGTTATGGCTTAATGGCTCATTACGATCTTGAGCTTCACCAAATGGATGTAAAAACCGCATTTCTGAATGGAGAGCTTTAGGAGAAAGTATATATGGAACAACCTGAAGGGTTTGTGGCCACGACAAAGGAAAATATGGTGTGTGAGCTAAGAAAGTCAATATATGGACTAAAAAAGCTTCCCGAAAATGGTATATAAAGTTTAATGATACCATCACATCATATGGTTTTGTAGAGATCATCGTCGATCGATGTATCTACATGAAGATTAGTGGTAGTAAGTTTGTGATTTTAGTCACATATGTTGAAGACATTTTGCTTGCTGCGAATGACATGAACATGCTACATGATAAAAAGAAATATCTCTCTACGAACTTTGAAATGAAAGATATGGGTGAGGCATCTTATGTGATTGGAATAGAAATATTTCGAGATAGATCACAAGGATTGTTAAATTGTCTCAAAAAGGATATATCAGCAAGATCTTAGAGAGATATCATATGGAGATGCTCCGCATGAATAACTCCAATTTAGAAGGGGGACAAGTTCAGTAAAATGTAATGTCCTAAAAATGAATTAGAGCGTAAAGAAATGGAAAGAATTCCCTATGAATCAGTGGTTGGGAGTTTGAAATATGTTCAGACATGTACTCGACCAGATATCAACTTTGTTGTTGGAATGTTGGGTCGATAGCTGCCAAGAAGGTCCTCAGGTATTTGCAAGGCACCGAAGAGCACATGCTTACATATAGGAGATTTGATCATCTAAAGATCATCGGATATTCAGATTCAGACTATGTTGGATGCGCTGATAGTAGAAAATCAATGTTTGACTATTTGTTCCTATTAAGTGGGGGAGCAATATCATGGAAGAGTGGAAAGTAGTCTGTCATTGCTACTTCCACTATGGAGGCCGAATTCATGGCATGCTTTGAGGTCATGGGCACGCATTGTGGCTGCGGAATTTTATCTCAGGGCTTCATATTGTTGACAGTATAGAGAACCCGCTAAGAATTTTATGTGACAATTTCACATCAATCTTTTTTTTTAAAGAATGACAAGTACTCGAAAGGTGCTAAGCACATGGAGTTAAAGTACTTTTCTATTAAAGAAGAAGTAAAAAAAACATAGAGTGTCATTTGAGCATATCTAGACGGATATGATGGCCATGTAGAGTGTATGTGTATGTAGATATAGCCTTGCTACCCTGAATGGGATGTGCTCATTATGTATTTGACAATATGAACTCACTTAAGTTCAATTTTTTCTTATTGAGTATGTTATCATTAAAGTATGTGTATACGTTTAAGGTTTAAAGATAACATATGATTAATATTTGAGAATTAAGGTTCTTCTCATATAACGTTTATATTATAAAGTTAGAATTGATGTGTGATATACGGAAGGGACCATATCGCATAATGATATGCAACCTCCATGATCCAATCAATTCTCACTTTAGTAAGAAGTAAGGTGAACTTAATATAAAAGTGAGCATTATAGTTGTTAAACCATTAAAGTCGACACAAAGGTCAAGTGGGAGAATGTAAGAATATTTATATTCTTATGTGATTTATGTGTCATACAGTTTAATTATAACGTTTAAGTTCATACTAAATTTATGAATTCTAATATTAAAGATGATACCTTGATGGATCAATTTCGATTAAAGTCGTTAGAACTCAGGTGTATTGATAACCTTCCTCCCTTACCATATCAAATTATATGTCCTTCTATTATGGTAATATCTCTTATATTAAATATACACGTGTGCATAATGTGACAATTATATGCATATACTTATATTTATTAAAGATCACCATAAAAGGATGTGACTTAAAAGGTGTAATTAAAAGTCACAAGCACACACATATAATGGTGATTACATCAAAAATTAGTGGCAAATTTTTTATTTGATTGTTGATAGCTCGGGTTTTCGTCCGAGAAAACACTGCAAGCGTATAGATGCGTACGTTGTAGTGGTTCGGGATCGAATCCACAGAGACCAAAGATTGCATGTAAAACTATCATATCAAATGCGGGCTAAAGCAAAAAAGAAGGTTTGTAGATTGATGCAACAATTCAAAATCAGGAAAGCAAGAAACAAAGAAACGCATGAGTTGTAAATCAATTAGAGGAAAACGCTGGGCATTGGGTGTTCTCAGGGAAATTATTTCATCAGAATTTTAAGTTTGTCGTCAGGGAAACTTTTAAGGACCATCTTGAACTCAATTCATAATTTTATAGTCAACCTACTTCCGTAGCGCCAACTACCTATGTTTAAGGATCCTAGACACTAACTTTCGTTGAGTTTGAATCCTAAACATGCATTCTAGATGGGATTGATTTGTTCACAAATTGCTTACACGTCAACCTCCGTTGGTCTAAGACAATTTGCTCACTTATCTTCCTTTCAAGAATTTCTTCAAACACTTTCGGTGCGTGAAATATCCTAGGTTCATGAACTAGGTGATCAAGCTAAATCAAGCATTAAACACAAAGATAAATGAAGATCAATTGATGATTCCCCGATCTAACAACCAAACAATCACATATTCATGAAATCCCCTATGAGAAACTCTAAACCCAACTATAGAACTATTCGCACATGTCAATTAAACAACCGCAAAACAGATCAAAGATAGACATGATTGTTATTGAATAAAAGACAAAGAAAGGGTTCATAATTCTTTTCCGATTCGAAGTACAGAAGTGATTCTTCTCCCTTAGGTTACAAAGGTTCTCTCTTGCTCAAAAACTCAGAAAAACCACATAATCCAAAGTAAGACACAAGTTTAGGTATTTAGGATGCAACTTGGTTCTCAAAATGTCGGTTTGGTTCGAAAACTTGGTCTGCGAATCGTGACAAGGATTGATCGATCCTTGTCATTCTACCAGGATGTTTCACCTCTTCAAAAACGCTTCCTTCGATGCTTGAAATTCGTCCAAAATGTGATATTTCCGCACAATCAAGCTCATTACATGTAAAAACACTAGAGAACACAAAACTACTCCACAAAGGACCGAATACATACTAAAATACCATATATCTCTACTAAAACCGCAATAAAATCCTATAAAATGCTAATACATCAATTGTCTTTTGACAATTGCAATAAAAGAAAAAGACACTTAATATATAGAGTTGATCGATCAAAAGAGATAATTAAGAAGGATTTAGATTCTTTTATCCATCAAAGGAATCATTGTGATTAAGGGTCAAACGGAGGAGAAAACTATTGATGAATAGAGCTGATTCAAACTCATAGAAAACATGAATCAAGGTCAGTCTTTCTTTCTTCTTTTCTAAAAACAATATTTAGGGTTGAACTAAAACAAATCTAGATCATCTTGGAAATAGATTTCGTGATAGAAATCATAAAAGTAATTAACAATACTCTCTCAAAATTAGATTTTTTACATTTTACACATAAATTAAAAATGTTTAGTAATCAAACTAGACATTTTTAATATACAATCAACTAATAGTATCCGTTTAGTTTAAATATTTAAAATTTACAATTTATTAAGATTAATTACGAAAAAATGTTTTAAAAATCTAAAAACTATAGGGGTGATTTCACAAATGACCTAAAAATGTTGGTCAATTGCAAATAT
>OVAN01017063.1:0-10228 GCA_900406275.1 Anastatica hierochuntica
TACTCCTGTACGCTTGCAGTGATTTCTTGGGTGAAAACCTGAGCCATCAACTAACTCCTTGTCTAATTTTCCAGAGGACTGCCTCGGAGGCCTGATTTTTGATATGGGTTGGGTACTGCTTTATGAAAGTGTTGGTAAACTGATCAAAGTTGTCGATCGAGTTAGGTTCGAGCTCTGTGTACCACTCGAGGGTTGCACCTGTCATGTTTTCGGCGAATGTTCGACACTAACCTGCTTCACATTCCTCATGTGTGAAGTGAGCTTTGACAATGGCGAGCCTGAAGGCTCTCAAATGAGCTTTGGAATCGGAGGTCCCATCATATTCAGGAACACAAATCTTTCTCGTATCTGTGATGTATGAGTTCGCGATTCGATCAGTGAACGGAGTTCTTCGGGTCTCCTCGATTATACTTTCGATTTCTAGTGATGAACTCATGGCCTTATGGACTTGGGCGTTCAACCTCTAGAGTGCGGCTTTGGTTCTTTCCATGTACCTATGGATAGCCCAAGATTCCTTTGGTTGAGGAGGAACCGAGTTATCACGAGGTACATGGTTGGGTGGCCTTTAAGGAAACTAGGCATGTCCATTAGGGTCATCTCTCTAGGATCGTGGAGAAAGAAACCTCTCTAGGGTACCTGAGCCAAAGTTGTGGGAACCTGGAGGGTGAACGTTACCTGAAGGATTCAGGTAACCTGAATTTTCAGCCTCCGATTGTAACCTGTTGTGATGACAGGTGAGAAGTTCAGGCAACAATGAGGAAAAGAGGGATCAATTGAGATGTCAGTGAAGGTGATATATGAGCCTCTGCGTGGTGGAGGTCCCGTCAAATGAACCAGAGACCTCGATAACTCTTCGATTCGCTGATCGTGTTACTCTTGTCGGTATGCGAGTTGGTGAACCAACCGCTCATTATCCTGAGTCTTATTTAGCAGGAGCAACATCATCTGGTGGATCTCAGAAAGCTGGGTCGAGACCTGATCTGAGGCTGAGACTAGGGTCCAGGTCTCGCAGGTACCTATCGTTCAAGTTCTCTAGAGATCATGGATTGCTCGCCCGTATTGTTGATCAGCGTCTGAAAAAGCAAGCTTGGATCTCTGAGATCTGGTTGAGTCTCTTCTGAGAGTCGAGACTCGTTCTGAGTTTCGGTAGGAGGTGGGGTAAGGATTGGGAGACCTGAGCCGCTATCGTTAGGTGAGCCAAGACTCGGCGTCAGAGACGCGAATTATGTTGATCCAAATCTTGAACGACGGGATCCATCGTTAGCTACAGAGTGAGGGACTCAATGACTCCTTCCCCACAGATGGCGCTAAAATGTGATACCAAAAATTTATATGAGTGTTGAGATGAGGAAAAAGATATGTGAGCGAATCCCATAAGAACTATTGACGGGTTAATCGAAGATTTGAATTGATTTTGATTAAGTATTACAAGAGAATTGAATGAAAAGAATGATGCTGATAATATTGATTATAAAAAGGTGAAAGTAAAAATATGTGTTTTAAGTATATGTGGGAGAATCCTGTAAGAACTATAGATGGATCAGATGATTGATTGATGATCTTGACGATTACAAAAGATATTGATGATTACAAGAGAAGAGAGTAAGCAAATGATGATCGTTACGATATTTGTTACACAAGGGAATTGAGTGTTTGAGTCTAAATTTTTGAACATGGATGAAGAGAGCTCCACGTTTCTTGATTTTTTTCATATATAGCAAATGGCTGAAGTTGTTCCACCACCCGACGCCTCCGAGACCTGCTCCTGAAATCTTGGGCATCTGCTCCTGAAATCTCGGGCGTTTGATCCTAAAATCTCTCTCGCGAAACTGCCTCCAAAAACCTCGGCATCTCCAACAGTCATATATTTGACTCGACTGCTGAGGTATCTGGAGCCTTCTGGACCTTAGATACCTGGGTCTCAGGTATCTCGATCTCAGGTACCTGGATACTTTGACTCGACTGTTAAGGTATCCAGAGCCATCTGGACCTCAAGTATCTGAGGCTTAGGTACCTCTACAGGTATCTGGACCTCAGGTACTTGGGCTTCAAGTACCTGGGCTTTGACAGCATATTCTCTAGACTTCAATGTTTTTACTGGGCCTTGAAGCGGGTGATATTTGGGCCCAACAAGAATCATCTGCAAAAAGCATATGTATAATAGGAGGGTCAAATTTACTTGCTCTGAATCCATTGATTTCACCCCTTCTTCTTAGATTATGTAAGATATTAGACAAACCTTCAGATCATATTGAATAAAGAAAAGGGAAAATTAGATCTCCTTGCCTAATCTCTCTAGTTGGTTTTATATACCCATTAGGCGATATATTAACGAAAACATAGTAGTTTGTTGTTATACATGGCATTACCCATCCACACTAGTTTCAGAAAACCCAAGCGACTTTAGCATATATTGTATGAAGGCCCACTCTAAATTATCAAAGGCTTTAGTAATATCAAGCTTAAGTGCAACAAATTTCTGCTTTCTACCTCTTCTAACTAAGCTACAGAGAAATTCATAGGTGATAAGTACATTATATGTGATCAATCTTCTTGGGATAAATGCATATTGATTCTCAGAGATTATAGAGAGAAACTATGGCTTTATCCTTTCAGCAAGAGTTTGGAAATTATCTTATATCTTATATTACATAGACTAATGAGTCTATATTCCTTAATCTCCTTAGGGCTCTCCACTTTTGGTACTAGACAAATATTTGTATTGTTCATTTCAGGATGCAAGTAACATGTTGTAAAGAAATTTAGGGCACAGTTAATCACACCTCTGCGTATAAAGCTTCAATTTTGTTGGTAAAATCATGCATTGAGACCATCTGGACCCGAGGATTTCTCCTAATTTAGTTTCTTCACTGCTTGAAAGATCTCAACTTTTGTGACTAGTTTTGTTAGGTCATGATTGGTTTCTCCTGTCATCCTTGGCTTAATTGACCCAAATTCTGAAAGTCAGACAAAACATTAGGAGCCTAAAAGGTGTATATATTAGTGAAATGTTTATAATGGATTGACAGATTTCACTTTCCTTTGTCAGCAATTCTCCTTGATCATATAGAAAGGTACTAATACGGTTTGAAAATCTCCTCTTCTTTGTCACGGTGTGGAAGAATCGTGTTTTCCTATCACCAGCCTTAAGCAGCTCAAGCTTTTCACATGCCAGTATTCCTCTTCTCTCTTGTATTCATAGGAAAGTTGAGATTTTAGTGAATCAATTAAGTTTAGATTATGAGAATCTGATATATATGCAGTTTCTACAATGCTTTAATGCTTTAGGGAAATTTTTTGGTGGGAGTAACTAAAACCTTTGATCCCAAGCCTTTTTAACCAATAATTTGACTTCTTGACTTATAATCCATATTTTGTCATATTTAAAGTATTTTTATCTCCCCATCTTTTTTCTTCTGCTATGAGCATGAGAGGTCTATGATATGAAGCTTCCTATATCAATAATTGCACATGCGAGTTTGGGAAGGCTTCTCTCCACTCCACATTAGTAGCAACCTTATCTATTCTTGTTTTAACCAGATGTAGAGAAATGCAGAGAAAATAATTTTTTGATCTTACTGGTCCATCCCATTTTTCTTCATTGCACAAAATATCATTGAAGTCCCGTATTAAGAATCTGAGTTTACCTTCATGTAGACCTTCATGTTCTCTTTCAACTATTTGGTTCCAGTGCTGGTATCTCAACTTTTTATCCAGGTGTGCCATCTATGTAAGTGAGATAGTACAACAAACATTGATCTTCTATTATAAATCAATATTATACATAGAGGGGCGAGAAATAGGAGTTACTTTAGCACTTGCATCCTAAGAAAATTGTTAATCCACCTCTAAGCATATTAGGTGGGATCAAAAAGAGTGGGCATACTTTAGTTTAGTTTCTACTTCTTGTACATATGCATCGTGGGTTTTGGTTTCTGTAAGACACATAATTTTTGGCCTATGTTGCCTCCTAATCTCATCCAAAAAGTTATATGTCTATGTGCCCCTTATACTAGGGTTGGGCATTCGGTTCTTTGGGTCGGTTCAGGTCGGTTCTGGTTTCGGTTCGATTTAGCTCTTGTTCAGTTCGGGTCGGTTCTGGTTACTTGAAATCAGAACCGAAAATTTTTCGGTTCCAATTCGGGTTCGGGTATTTTCGGGTAATTTAGTTGTTTTAAAGATTTTTCATGTATTTTTGGGAACTTTTTGATTTTCGGATATTTTGGGTGTTTTTGGGTTTTCCGGGTATGTTCAGGTATATTCGGGTATGTTCAGGTAGATTTTTATCGAGTATATTTTTGTAGCTAAGGCTTAGACCTTGACAGTTCCATTGCAAAAGCCTCATTTTTCCAAGGGTGGTTTCGGGGTTGCGACCCTCCCCATTTCATTCAACATAGCTTCATTCGTCGGAGAAGTTGAAATATGACCTTCTATGTTTCTACCCATCGCTTGAACCCCTTAAGTCTCCTTTATCATAGTGAAACACCATGTTCTCTTTTGCTTGCTAGTGACTGTGTGTTCATCAAGCTTCAAAATTTATAGCCTTCCTTTTAAACTCCAATTGTACTGCAGAGCCTACTTCTCCGATGGTGATTGGAGCCATTAGAGCTACTTATGCTTCAGACATATTGATTGTACCTCTTTGAGTTTAAGATCACATTGTGTTTTCACCCATTGTATTCTCGCCCATTGTGGCATCATCATGAGCTTGATTCTCTTGGTAGTTTGCAACAACCATATTAGCTAAGAAATCATCGTGTGTTGTATTCATTCTTGCATCAAAATGTAGATCATCCCCTGCTCCTTCTTGGTGATTAGGAGGAAACAATGGGAATGCTAGAAAGATTGGTTGTTGATTTGCTTCCTTACAGTGTCTAGATTCATGTATAAGCGAACCACAGGTGAAACAAAACTTTCTAAGCTTCTTGTAATAAACCTGATCATAACAGGTTCCTGCCCATTCTCAAAGTCCACATACCTCATAAAAATTATTTTAGAGGTTGGGGACATTAGCACCTTGATCCAAATTTCTCCAGGTGAGTCGTTTGTTGGCTCTTAAATACGAACCTCTTTAACATCTCCCAAAAATCCACCTGTGGCTTCTATCGTTGGAGGGGTTTGATGATAAATTGGGATGTGCCGAACTTGAACCCAGAAAGTTGAACCCAGAAAGAAACCCATTGAAGAAAGCCTGGTTCATTATGTCGGGTCCATCTTTCTACTCCAACAAGCCAATCATGAAAATTACAGGGGCCAGTCTCTAACACCGCTCTTATATAGTTCTCATCATTGAAGAAGAGTTGAACATTACCATCTTCGTTTATTCTAGTTGTGACGTGTCCTTCCATCTTCCAGGTTTTAAAAATCACCGGCTTGAGATCACCAGGTTTGTGATGTTGTGGATTCTAGACGCGAGCTAGAAGACTTAATAATTATTCTCCTCACTCTGCCTTAAAGCTTCTGAGGAGATTCTTATCGGTGCTTTCTCCGAGCCTAAGTTCAATTGTTACAATGACTTCCATATGCCCCCTTCCATAATTTTGCTTAGTAGAGGTTGAAATTGATGACAAAAGAAAGAGATTTGTGAGATTTTATGAGGAAAAAGGCCTTATATATCGGAGTTGATCGACACAATGTTGATGGTGAACCCTAGCTACATGGAAGAGAAAGTTCGAGATATCTTTTTCTAAAAAAACGTTGGCTTTAAGTATCTACTAATGTCATGAGCACTTGTGACCAAAAAAAGTCTTGCAATGAATGTAGGAATTTGAATTTGATTTTTGGTGAGATAATATCGATGAACTCAAACTTCTCTGCCATGACAAGGTAATAGGTGGTCAACTTGTGATCACGTGTCACACACGACAAGAAGGATGAAAAAGTCCACTTACATCCTACATGGATTTTGTCATTAGTGGTAATAGTTGTGGCAAACCAATCATCCAAACTACTCCCAAAAAGGGCATAAAATTGATTTATTCACAATTTCGTCCACCCTGTAGAGTACACTAGTACGAAGGTGGAGAGGAGGAGGAAACAAATGCAGTTCAGTGATTCAAAAAATTCTCAAACAAGTTTTTTTAGCTGAGAGAAATAAGCTTTAGGAAAATGAGTACTAGGAATATAATAGAGTATTTACCGTTTTATTATTTTGAAAAAAATTTTATAAAATTATAACAAAAAAATTTAAATACTTTTCAGTGAATATAAAGATTTTCAATAATAACAAAATAATAAATCAATAATTAATAATATTAAATAATTTTCGTATATTTATATTTTATTTTTATGTTATAAGATGTGTATGTCTATAGTACAAATTAATCTAAAAAGCAGTAAAAACCCTTCCAAAAAACATTGAGCTGACAAAAGGTCGAGGCTCCAATCTCCTCGCCCCATCCAATTCCCCCCTTTCTTTTTACACATTAATGTTGTAATCTTAATGGAAGTTATGCCCAATATTCACAAATCATCCATTAATTAAGAAACTAGCTATCAACAAAAAAGAGCCAATGGTTTAATACAAAAATACCCCTCATGCATATATGATGTGTTTATGTTTGCTTATTTACTTCTTTCCCCCCCCCCCTCTCTTCTCTCCACTAAATCCCTTTCAATTTTCTATTGAGATTATGTGTTTCTATAAAAGTCTTAATTTAAATTTCGATTGACTAAAAAACATACAAATTTTTTTCCGCAAACGTTAAGACTTAAATATTTAAAAATGGTGATGTTTTGCTCAATAAAAATGAAAAACTCACATTTGCTTAAATGTATGCAAAATAAACTTTCTACTTAAGATAGTACGACTATTAGCTACTATGCTTCTGGTTTTGTTTCAATCCCTCAAATCTTGCAACCCATGTTTATTAATATTTTTTTTTTAATTTATCACCCCTCCCCAAAATATTAACTAAGCCTTTTTAAATGCTAAACAACTATTGAAAAGAAATCTACACTAGAAAATAAAGATTTTCGCCATAAAAATTATCGCCCTAATAAATTTTTTTATTCAGCTTAAGTGATATGTATTCATGATATGCATCTCACATAATTAACCCTCTCTATACAAGATCAATTTAGCAGTTCTAAAATGTATAATTATGTGATGCATCTCAAATAATTAATTCAACATACTATAGTTAATCAACCTCATTGTACATAATTTTATTTCTCATACATAGATAGTACGTCAACATGAAACGTAATAGTCATAGTAGTTGTACTATTTACATAGGATGTCTATAAAAATAACCTTCATATGCTAAACGTTTATAACATAATTTAGAAAAAAATTTACTTCGTGTTACTTTGTGTTAGATGTTAGTTTATTTCTCTACAAACAGAAAAAGTAAATTTATATGAAATTATTTGTTTATTTATTTGTTGGTCGTGCTGATTTTCTGTTTATATCAATGGATATCATATGTCTATAAAAATAGGCGTTCTATTGAGTTTGGATAATAGTATTACTACTTCGCTTAGTAACACTACTTTGCCAAAATATAGCCATCTACTACTATTATGAAAATAGAACTACGTTTTTCAAAACTCGAAATATGACTTTTCCAAAAAAAAAAGTTTTATATATTTAAAATTTATTTTATCATTTTCCAAATGTTATAATAGTTGTTTGAATTATGAGGGAAAATGAGAAAGAGATAGAAAAAAATTAATTAAAAATGAAAGAAAAAGCACAAACATGTTCCCACACGAGGACTATGGAGAGAGTAGTCCAAAGACTTGGCAAAAGTTGCTAGAAATGAATAATTGACATAACCGGAAAACAATTAACCGTATATCAGTCATTTGATGATGAAGATGGTTCAGTGCATTTTAAAGAAAACGAGATAGCAGCTTCAATATGTTTCTATTTTCAGCATATTTTCTCCTCTAATGGAGCAGTTGATTTCTCACTAATTGAGCAAACTTCTAGTTCGTTGGTTTCAGATTTAGACAATGTGATGTTAATGACCATTCCCTCGGCAGATGAGGTTAGACAAGCTGTTTTTCAATCAATGCAGATAAGGCTCCTGGCCCTGATGGTTTTTCCGCTAGATTTTTCCACTCTTATTGGCAAGTATAGATCTGGATGTCACTAGCGAGGTGACAAATTTCTTTGTGACAGGCTCTTTTTAGCGTGACATGAACTCCACTAATGTCACTCTTATTCCAAAAATTGCTAATCCAAGGAAAGTCTATGACTATCATCAGCCTATAGCTCTTTGTAGTGTCTTCTACAAAATAGTAGCTAAGATTCTAACGGCATGGATGCATACCAGGCTTGATTTTGGAAAATCAATCAGCCTTTGTCCCTGTTAGAGTTATCTCGGATAATGTTCTTATTACGCATGAGATATTGCACTGTCTACACCGCTCTAAAGCTACGAAACGTGGAGCTATGGCAGTTAAGATGAATATGAGCAAGACGTATGATCGTATTGAGTGGACTTTTTTACTCCGTGTTCTAGAGAAGGTTGGTTTCCATCATGTGTGGATTAAATGGATAATGGAATGCATTTCTACGATTTTGTATTTCTTTCTCCTAAATGGTGCGCCCCAAGGCTGGTGCTTCCTTCAAGGGGTCTCCGTCAAGGTGATCCCCTTCCCCCTTGCATTTTTATTCTTTGTATGGAAATTCGTTCTATTTTATGTCATCGGGATGAGGAAGATGGGAGTTTACTAGGGGTCAAGGTTTCCCGTTTTAGCCCACCTATCAATCATCTCCTCTTTGCAGATGATACAATGTTTTTCTGCAAGTCTAATTCTTCCAGTGTTGATGCTTTGAAAAAGCTTATCCATGGCTACGAGTTGGTATCAGGTCAATCTATTAATCTTTCTAAATCGTCAATCATGTTTTCCTCTAAGACACCAACTTCTCGACATGCAATGGTGAAGAATCGTTTACGCATTTTCAAGGAGGGAGGCCCTGGGAAGTATGTAGGACTGTCTGAACATTTTGGCCAGCGGAAGCGTGACATTTGTGCCTCTATTGTTGATCAAATTAGAAAGAAGGCTAAGGGTTGGTCTTCACTGTTCTTATCTTCTGTTGGTAAAGAAGTTATGCTAAAAAAAAATTTATCGGCATTTCCCACCTATGTGATGTCTTGCTAGGAACCGATTGGTTTTTAGTTTGGAGGTTCTCATTGAGGATGAGTTTATTCTTACTGCTCTTGCGGGTGCACGAGAATGGCAAATTGCCACATCTCTCAAAGTGAAGATTTCCGTACGCGATACCACTGCTACGGCTGTCGTCCGCACTCATGGACAACCTTTGATCTTGTCTTTGGTTTCCAGATGATGGGTGGATGCTTCTTGGGATTCGACATTTAGGAAGTGTGGCATGGGATGGTTATACCGTTCTCCAAATGATGGTATTCTAGCGAAGTATGTCACTTTTAAGGAGGGTTTACCTTCGGTCCTCGCGGCCGAAGCCTTGGCTCTTTAGAATGCCTTAAGCCAAGCGCTTGTGAAGGGAATAAGTGAGATGCATCTGCACTCAGACTCCCAGGTGCTGGTCAATTTAATCAATCGTACCGAACATCATATTGACATTCTTGGTCTTTTAGGAGACATTATGAATCTTAGTCCTTGTTTTTCTTCGATTTCTTTTTCTTTTATTCCACGAAATGCAAACTTTGTTGCTGATTCGCTTGCGAACCGAACTCTTTATGCTCAAGATACTCCAATCTGTGAGGTTTAATGAGTAAATTATCTTACGTAACCAAAAAAAAACTAATAAATTGAATGTGTATGCTAGATAGTTAATTAATCACCCCTTTATGACTATCGGGAAAATTTGCCCTATCTTAAAGATTAACTTGAATATTATTTTATATTTCTCATCAATTACGTCAACGCTTTAATTTGACTTGGATGGTGATAAAAAAAATTTAATGCAAAACTATCAAATCAAAAGGACCATAGTTCTAGGAAACTATGCGTGGGGGTGTATTTATAGCAACAACTAGAATTTTAAAACATCATAGGAATATTATTTTTTTGGAAAAATAATACTTAGGGTCTGAATGCTAACCGCGATTTTGATATTGCGGGAAAAGTGAATTTAAATTGCGGTGCGGTTTAGTTGTTGTATGTGCGAAATGCGGGACAAATGCGATTATTGCAAAAAGGTGGTACAAGTTAGTGTTTGAATGATAACAAAAATAATTTGTTGAGAGTAATAAGTAATTGAATGGTAAAAGGAGTGCGAAAATTTATATATATA
>OVAN01017064.1:0-10228 GCA_900406275.1 Anastatica hierochuntica
TTACAAAACTCAAGATCACCCACAGCTTGAAGAAATAAGGGCTCTACGGATAGTGCTCCCCTTCCTATCTTTTTATTTCCTATAATAACGCTGCATAGGAAATAGAGGACCGCAATTTTAAATCGGTCTGGACAAGCAGGCATTGACTCTGTCTTTTCCTCAACATCTGCATATGTTATTGTCTTCTGCTTAAAGTGTCTCTTTACAAATGCTAAGCTGCCCTTCTGTTTATAGTTCTTTGGATACGTATGACAATGCAATCCAGAAATCAGAGCCATCTCTCTCAGAGAATAACGTACCGGAACATTGTTAACAATGAACCAGCACTCATGCTTCTTTTCTATACATGATGTGCGAACTGACAACATCAACATACCACTCCACTTGTACTTTGTCTCATTATGCATATGAAAGAGGTGTCTGAACTGCAGGTGCTCATAAAACCACCGCTTCTCGCTCCTTGAAAGTTTCTCTATTGTCTCCACCGCCTTAACAATGTTACACTTCGATGACATCTTCAATGGCTTGTTATATTCCTCGGGACCGAAAAACATTTTTAGGGGTTTCAATGCTTCAAGCGGAATTTCTTCAGACGGATTTGCTTCACTCTCAGAATCCTGTAATAAGAATGGATCGATCAAGTTATCACACAGTTATACCCAACTCGCACACAGTTATCTAATCTCTTAAACACTACACAATTATATCCACGTCGCACACAGTTATCCAAACTCTAAACACTTACCGTATGTGTCTTCTCCGAATCAACACTCTCCGTCTCCTCTTCGGACCCCTCTTCTTCTTCGGTGTATCTTTTTCTACCATTGCAACTTCTTCTTTCGAATGATTCGACTCTTTTTCTCCTCCTTCACTTTCAACCGATGATGGTGATGGTGTGCGTTAACTAGAATTTTTAGTCTGCGACATTTTTCCTGTAAACAAGCATTCTCGATATCATTTGGGTTGAACATAATGAAACTCAATCATCAAAACTCAATAACCATCACTTTTGACCCAATTCGAAAGTGAAGAAAAGGAAGAAAAAGGAAGAGACCAAGAAACTTATACGTAGTTGTACTCGATTTGAAATTGTTTCCTTCCCTCTACGAGAACAATGGGTCCGACGATGGCTAGAGGAGAAATTGTTTTTTTTTCTTATCGTTTTTTTTTCTTTTAGCGAAAAACTGTTTAAGGTTTTTAGAATCATGTGATGATCCTTGGATCGGGTTTTTTTTGGATCCATTCAGTAGTTGAATCTGTAAATATTGGAAGTCAGTAAGGATTTGCTAATCTCTTGCCATTTTTTCAGCCATTGATACCGACGACGCAGAGACGAAGGAGGAAGAGAAAGATGAGGCCACAGAGGAAGAAGCTGATGGAGGAAGAGCCGGCGACTCCCATCAGTGAGAGTCCTACAAGGGAGAGAAAGGAAACTGAGCGTTACATTTTGTCTACTCCCTCTCGATCCTCAGGAGCCGCCGTCATTTTGTTATTTTTCTCTCGTCTGAATCATTTAATTTCTGGCTCGGAATATGTTGGGAATCAAGAGTTTCAGTAACTAGGAAACGAGAGTGATTCAACACGAGAGATCTATAGTGAAAGAAGACAATCTCGATTTATGTTGGAAAGAAGCCACCGGTGAAGCTGTTGACGAAGTCATCTTCCTCAGCCGTCACACCGCCGTCTCGAATCGCCCTGCGCTCACTATTCACCCTATTGGTAATGCGATGATTCGGACATTCTTGTTCCTGAGTTTGAGGTATTGTTTCTTATTTGTTTCGGTGTTCTCTTCAAGTAAAGCAAAATTGCTTTGTATGTGTGTAGATGCAGATAACATTGGAAGGCACTCATCATGGTCGAATAACTAGCAAGCCATCAATGTTCTTGGAAAATGGTGAGTTTCTTTCTCTCATGCTATCTTGAATTAGCCATCTCTTTGTATTTGAATGTGTTAGTTTATTGGAGAAGTTGATATTTTTCTTCTTCTTAATAATCATCTTTTGAATTCCGTAACTTGTGTATGTGTCAATACTGTAATTGCTTATTGTGTATCTATGTAGGTAGTACAGGTATATATATAGCCACCGTAGCTTAGTCGTTACCTCTGCAGCTATGAAATAAGCAGTAACAATCTAAACTGTTGTGGATATCTTATTCTCAAAAGACGAGCTGATTTTGTGGTTTGATTTACTTTGTGGTTTGATTTACTTCGTCAAAAGACTACGTCAAGGATTCTTTACTTTCTGGTTTGATTTGATTGAGACTTTGTGTTCTTTAGATTTTGAACAGTTCCTTTCTTCATCTTTAGTATGATTTTGAAGAGAGAAATGATTTGGTGGGATTCGTGAAGACTATATACAGAAATCTCGTTTATATGCTCATCTTCGAATCGGTCCTTATGTTTGTGCAGAGTGAAATTTTGGGTAAGGACCCAAAGCTTCCTGTGACTTCTTCTTATCTCTCTTCAGATTTGCATAGACAGTTCTGTTTGTGAACTCTTAAAGTTGTTTGCTTCTCTTGTAATTTTGACCAGAGGATTCCCTGTGTGGTTGAATTATGTTCCTAGAATCAGTTTTCAGAACAGATAGTGAGCCATTCAAGGTCTTTATCTTAAATCTTTTTACTTTATTAGAAGCTTTGGAAGATTGTGATACTAATGGTTCTTTATTGGAGTATTGTTTGTAGAGAGCTATTAAAGGATTTACAGAGAGAATAGTTGAGTTGATGAAGAGTGAGAACTTGTTTGAGTCTCAGGGTGGTCCCATTATACTCTCTCAGGTAGTTAATCTGATTAGTGATCTTGCAGTTATGTTCTCTAAGGATCTATGTGAGTTAACAAAAGTGTGTCATGTTTGTTTGGTTGTAGATTGAGAATGAGTATGGAAGGCAAGGGCAGTTATTGGGAGCTGAAGGTCACAGCTACATGACATGTGCTGCTAAAATGGCTATAGCAACCTAGACTGGTGAGATTCTTCTTCTTCCGTCTTTTGGTTTTTTGGTGAACAATGTTATTTAGCAGAGAAGAAGAGTATCGATGTGAAAGATATCTTTAAGTATGATCATTTAGTTCTTTGGTTTCTAATTCAGGTTCTTGGGCTAGCTGGTAACGCTGCAAAAGATAACAAGAAGACCTGAATCATACCACGCCATATTCAGACTTAACGGCGGCTTCAAAGTTCTAGATCTGAAAATTTTGTGAAGATTTTTGACTGATGTGTTTGTGTTTTGCGATTGTTCCAATGAGAATTAGAAGAGAAGTTAATGTTGACAACAACACTGTTGGATGATTGTGAAGGGTTATTAGTGGTAGATTGATAGAGTCTAGCTAATGTTTGATTGGTGGATGGATTCAATATGAGATTTTGTAAACATAGAAATTTTTTATGGTTTTTATGTTGTGAATTAATTGTTTTTATTATTATTATTACAAATATCCAAAAATATATTACAACTAAAAATTCAATTCGTAATTTATTTTTAAAAATTGCGGGTATTAATGATTTTTAATAACAATTATCTCCTATATATTAAATGAGTTTAAGTGGATTATGTTTATGTGTCAACTTCTTAGAGTTTCAACATTAAATTGTTATAATTTCATTGGTCATAATTTTCTAATATTTTCTAACCAAAAAACTCTCATCAAAGAGAATCTTGTAAAATATTCCAACAACAATAATGTTTCACCTTTTAAAAAATTAAATTGTTAACTTAACCATCAAAATGCAATAATATAATATTTTCTCTCATTTCAAAAATGTGTATTAACAAATGTCATCAAAACGAAAAACTCTAGATTATTCACAAAAGTAATTGATACCTATATATTTTCAAAAAGAAAACTTATTAACTAAACCACAATGATAGACTAATATATTTTTTCTTATCTAAACCTAAAAACAAAATACTCAAATGATCTATCACCTAAAATAAGAAATGAAAAAATTAAATTAGTGACAAAAAGTTATTATCATACTTAAGTCAATTTTTATACTCTTTAATTTGATAATATCCTAATAAATAATTTATCTCATCTAAAAAAAATATCAAAAAATTTGAGTTTTATTATTATATTAAGTAGAAATATGTTTTATTATTAAAAAGCACATAAAATAATTTACAATTTTTTTTCGCTGAAATAATTAACATTTTATAAATATAATTTATAGTTTTTTTCCAGCATAAGGTGCAGAGGTCCTCTAGTAACACATTATAAATACTAACAATTGCCGCTAGCGTTGTTTACTCAACTATAGCGTTCATCAAGTCCGCTATCTAAAGAGTCTAACCTACAATGACGGGCGCTGTCAGAGCGTTTTAGGAAACGCTATTAAATACAACTCATACCATTTAACGGCTGTATTAAACCCACATTTTTGTAGTGCACGTAACCCGTTGGGTGAACCAGGTAAAAAATATAAATATTTCATTTTGTGTTTATTATTCTGTCAATCTTTTCTTCTCACATTTATCATCACTTTCAAGAAAAAAGGTTCTGTTACGTTTGAGATGGAGGCTTCCGAGCAAAAGACGTATTCAACAATCATGTTGAGTCTGACAAATGAAATCCTCATCGAGGCTTCTGGTGTTTATTCTGCAGCTGGTTTGTGGTTGAGGGTAGAAAGTCTTTATATGACGTCTCTAACTAAGAAGGTAATTGTGAAACATTGTCTTTTCAATGTGAGGATGCAGGAAGGTAGACACAACTTCAAGTACATCTTGATAGGTAGAATTCAATATAGTCAGATCTGATGAATATCGTTGTCAAGGCGGAGGATGAGGATGCGATGTTGTTTTTGTTGGTTTCTTTCACAAACTCCTATGAGAATGTTGTTGTCTTTCATAGGGAACAAGGATTCAATTAGCATGCATGAACTCAGGTCAACACTTCATAGCAGGTAGTTACGTCAGAAGGCATCAAGATCTGGTACAAATAATTAGACTATTGGGTTATATGTTAGTGGAGGCAAAAAGTTTGGTAAAGGCAAGAGCTTTAAGGATAAAAAGTTGCTTCTAAGGGATCCCAAGTTAAATGATGTTTGCGATTATTGCAAAGAAAGAGGATATTAGAAATTAGATTGTCCTACGAAGAAGAAGAAGCAATGATAGCTAAGGTTTTCACCCAATAAATCACTACAAGCGTACAGTTAAGTATGTTATACTGGTTCGGGATCGAATCCACATAGACCAAAGGTAGCACGAAGAATTTCATATCAAACGCGGACTAAAGAGAAAAGGATGTCTTGGAAAAGATGCAATAAATTGAAATTCAAGAAGCAAAGAAGGCAAACAAATGACTACGAGTTGTAAATCAATCAAAGAAGAGCTGAGCATTGGGTATTTTTCAGGGAAAAATTTTCATTGTTGATTCAGGGAACAAGTTTTACCCCGTCTTGAACTCAAACACAATTATAGAATTAATCTACTTCCGTAGTATCAATTACCTATGTATTAGAAACCTTGAGACTAACTTTTGTTGACTCTCGAATTCTAATCATGCATTCTAAACAGGTTTGATAGGTTCACAATTCACCTAAACATAAACTTCCATTGGTTTAAGATAAATTGCTCATTTAGAATTCATTTAGGCATTTAATTGAACACTTTCTAGGCGTTAAACAACATAAGATCATAAACTAAGTGATCAAGTTAATTTCAGCATTAAGAACAATCCTAGATGAAGATCCAATTGATTAAATCTCTAATCATACATTTATGTGTCATCAATTCATGTAATCCCATGTGAGAACCCTAAACCCAACAAACGAACTATTCACTCATGATCAGAGAACAAACACAAATCATATCAGAGGGAGACATGATTGTATTGATCAAAAATAAAGAGTAAGGGTTCAGAAATCTTCTCAGATTTGAAGTACGAAAGATGATTCTTCTCCCAAAGGTTACAAATCTCTCTCTTAGCTCTCAAAGTCAGAAAACAACATTATCCAAGTGAAAACACGTGTTTAGGTTTTTGTTATGAAATCTGGTTCTTGATAAGTTCGGTTTGGTTCTTCAAAATTGGTCTGCGAATATTAGGATAGGGATCGATCGATCCCTGTCCTTCTGTCAGGACATTACTTCTTCTTCACAAACTCTTCCTTCGATGCTTGAAATCCGTCCAAAATACGATTTTTCCACACATTCAGGCTCGAAACCTTTAAAAAACAGTAAAGAACACAAAAACGCTCTAAAGAGAGTCAAATACATACTAAAAACCATATCTCGACTAAAAACCGTAACGAAAACCTATAAAATGATAACACATCAAATCTCTCAGACTTGAATCTTTGCTTTTTCTCAAGTAAAGGAAACGAAGATTAAGCTTACGGTAAAAGAATTTTGAAAACCGAATAGACCTTATGCTATTAGTAGACCTTACTCTGCACTACTTTCGCTGACCACTTAGACTCAAGACAGTTAGAACATTCTCCCCAAGAATCTCTGCATGACTGTTGCGTGACTATTGTTCATGCAAACAAAAGACACGACGAAGCTTTAAAATTTACTAGGTGGCCGCCCGCGAGAATTCGCGGGTATTAGTATTATATGAAGGATTTAACTATAGTATTTTTTATGTTTACTTATCAAAATAAATTATTTCAAATTTACAATAAAACAGTGAGTTTATGAGTGATATGAAGAATTTAAATAAAGATTTTTCACTCAAGAAAAACTCTTATGTATATTTAACAAAAGAGCCATGTCCTTAGAAAAATAAGTAGTGAATGTAAATGTGAGTTGAGGTTTAGGGATGAATTAACTTTATTTCTGTAAGTCATAATACATATAAGGCGTTTTGAGATTTCAAAATAAACTCTAATGTAGAATTGTCGGAAATAAATCGTCTAAAAATCCCTTTATTTTTTATTACAGGATGTCTTAGATTATTTTACGCATTTTAAGAAAATTTATGTCTCCAATATTTTCTAAAAAAACACTGCCTAAATACATAACATTCATTTAAAATACACTCTCACAAACTTTTGTTGAAGCTTCGGTCAACCCTTCATAACTTTCTATTCAAATTATCCACACCTACATATTTTTAGAAAACTAGCATTTTTTAGAAAGAGAATATTCACTTTCGGAAAGATATAAACTAAAATAAAATATAATTAAATAGAATATAAATAAAAAGACTTACGTATTCATCCAAAAAGACATATTCAAGCTTGACATGACACCATATGTGTAATTTTGTCTCCAAACGTTTAAAACCTTCACATTAATCGTAAAATCGTTAGGAGGGACAATAATTTCAGCAACATTAACTTGAACCATTATCGATATGTTTTTTTTCTAAAAGTATGGAGACTAAATTTTTGGTTATATATAGAACAATATTTATACATCAAAATAATATTGTTTGGCAAGGCAAAATTGAATTATAGTTTCCTTAATTATTTCATTTCTAATTATGGTTTCATATTTATTAAACCGAAATTTTTGTACATTCTCATTCTAATTTCATATTTCTATAATTAGATAATTTGAATAAAACCAATCAGTTAGGAAATTCAAATTTCTTAGTCACACATAATTTGGTGTAAAATTGAATTATAATTTTCTTAATTAATTTATTTCTAATTATGGTTTTCATATTTACTAAACCGAAATTTTAATACACTCTCATTATAATTTTATATTTTCATAATTAGAAAATTATAATAAAACCAATCAATTAGGAGATTCAAATTTCGTAATCACAAATAATTTCCTAAAAAATTGAATTGTACTTTACTTATTTATTTCCTAAAGTATTTCATTACTAATTATGGTTTCCATATTTTTTAACCGAAATATAAAATACATTCTTATTCTAGTTTTATATTTCCATAATTAAATAATTTGAATAAAACCAATCAATTTTGTTATCTTAATAATTCAAATTTCATAATCACACATTATTTCCTAGAAAAAAATTAATGTCATTTTTTTTACTCGAAAAAAATAATTTTAAAAAAAAAAAAATCAAAACTCATCGACCAATAAAATTATAAAGTTTAATTTTACAACTCAACTATAAGCGACACGTGGACCAAAACAACTTAAGTCACTTCTTTTTTAGTATATAGTAGGATTTTTAATACGTAAATTTCAAAAAATGTAAAACCTAAAAGTGTAATTATATTGTTCATAATATCTCGTCCAAAATAAATTAAGAAACATTTAATGTAATTATCATATTTATAATTTATATTATTAGTTTGGTCACCATTAATTTTGATTTATATTATGACAAAAAAATACAAAAAAATATAACATATATATTTTATTGAATAATAATGTGTATATTTTTAAATCATATTTTAAATATATACTTTTGTTACCACTCTTAAATTAGCAAGGATAAAAAATGGTATAAATTAAACAATCTAATGTTTGGCAATTGAGTAAAAATTGTTTATATAAGAAGAGTATTTGGTAAGTGAGTTAAAGTGATTCATGGTTTATGCTTATTTTAAAGATGAATTAAATAAATCAAAATTAAATTAAAATTACAAATCTTTTGACCAATCAAATTATAACGTTAATGTTGAAAGCTCACATATGAATAACACGTAATCGAAAATCACTTAAGTGTACTTTGATTTAATATATAGGAGGATAAGCCCGTTTCCTAACAATCATACAATCCGCAAGTTCACGGATATGTCATTGTGGTTTTTTGGGGTCGAACCACAAGGAGCAAACCTTAGCTAGATGGATCTAAGCATTGGGAATACGCACTCAAGCCTAATCTAAGAAAATAAGAAAGGTTGGGTTTTGTTTTGGTTTTCTTAATAAACTATAAATGAAAGCAAGGCGAGAAAGTAAACAACTTAAATAAAGACAATAAACTTAAATAATGAAAGCAAACACAGACTTAAAATATGCTAACTTGAAATAAACTATGAACGAAGATGATGGACCAAGGTATGTTATAATGGATCTACTTAGAAAGATGGTGATAGTGGTGTTAGATCAAGCTATTGAGTACAAATCCATGAGCAAAGGCAATACTAGCTAATCCACTCTCATGGCAAGAGGCCATTTCCTTATCAATCCCATTCGCTCAACTCTCGTTTGTTGCAAATGATAAATCGATTAGAAATCATTAAGAACAAGCCCATATAGTCACTAATAAATCTAGCAAACAACTCTCATTGGCTAGATTGAAATAGCAAGTATTTGGTTCTCCTAGGCATTTCATCGAACACCTCTCGGGCGAGAAATACATACAAGTCTAGATCTTAGTTAGCTACTCTAAATCCTAGCATTAAGCACTCCAAATCCTTAGGGAACTTAAGATGAGCTATACCTAACACCATATCACAACCTAATCTAAGTAGATCTAAACATCCTTGGTTCTATCAAAAAAAAGTACTCACACAACATAAAGAAGAAAAAGAAAAGAGATGAAGAGAAAGAAATAGATTTCATAGATAAGATAGATGTTTGATCCAAGATACAAACTTAAAAAAGGGGGACTCTTGATCTAAAATATCAAGAGAGAAAGCATAAAAATATAATCTTGAAGAAGGAGAAAAGTTATAAAAGTGTTTGTTAAAAGATGGATGCATAAAACTAGGTTAAAGAGGTATTTATAGGTGAAAGGAGGCTCTTTTTCTCGTCAAGGCAACACAACAGCGACCTCAGGTGACTTGGCATCGACCTGGAGGTTGATGCTGTGTTGTGTTGGGCAGCAATCTGCCAAGGTAACACAACATCGACCCAATGCTACCCAGCATCAACCTCTGGGTTGATGCTAGGTCTCTTTGACATCTTGTGGCTTGTTTCTTCTCCATTTGATGGCCTCTTTTGATTCCATCTTCTCCCATTGCTTCTAGCCTTTAAATCCCCTTGATTCTTAGTTTTTTTAGCCTCTAGGATCCATCATCTCAAGCTCTCAAATTGATCTCCAAAGGTTGTGCCTATAAACGCAAAGAAAATGATATGCAAATGCAAAATGCTCCTAAACTAGACTCTAGACTTAAACTTATGAATTCTAAGACTTATATGCAATATTTACAACCTAAATGTGGATGAAACTAAACTAAAATGCATCAAAATATGCATGAAAATATGTACACATCAATGACCTCCCAGAATCTGAACCTACAAGCTTAACATTCATGTTAATAACTCCCTACATTCATTCAAGATAAGCGTGAAACTTTTTCACCAAAGAACTCATATCTCAAGATCTAATGTTCTCTACTCACTAAGACCCATGAAAATCCAA
>OVAN01017065.1:0-10226 GCA_900406275.1 Anastatica hierochuntica
GGGGGTTTAGGTGATTCTTCAATGGAGAAGAACAAGAACAAAGTTGCAAAGTGTTTTAGGTTTTGGAGAAAGAGATGAGTGAAAGAGTCATAAAACGATTTCTTTATTGATGTTCAAGAGAATCGATTAAAATATGAGTTTTGGATGTCAAAGTTTCGGATCCTTGAATTATGGTTCTTCTCTTTTGTATTTATATCTTTTGAATTAGAGTATTTTTATAAATTTTATGGATAACTTCTGTATTCGAATCCATCTTACAATAAAGAATATTTCCCTAGATTCATTAAGGCATTTGTCCTTGTCTCTTAAGATCTTAGACTGACTAAGGGGATATCTGCAATACCTCGGCTTGGCGGTTGTGTCCATGGTTATGGCCTTGGTTTGCAACTACAACATGGGGGTTTGTTTATATCTCATTGGTCTAGGCTATGGCCGGACTCTTTAGGGAATAAAAATATCCCAAACAATTGCCCCACACTCTTCATTTTCCTGGTGTGGAATTTGAAGAGAAGATCCTTTCTTAAGAGATTTCGGTTCATACCTTAGTTTCAGATCGGCTTTGTAAAAACAAAGAAATAGAGTACATCTTCAGCCATGGCTCTCGTCGGCATCGCTAGTTCTTCGCTGCTAAGGCTTCATCCTTGGTGAATCTAATTAGCACTTGGTGGGCTGCATCTTTTAGATAAATTCTTGGGCTTGAACTTTATGGCACGATTTGAGCTTCTTTTTTCGCTTATTTCCCATTACCTCTAGGGTTAAATAAGCGGGAAAGCAAAGAGTCTTGGTCATCTTCTACCATCGTTCTTATCACATCACGTCTCTCTATTCTTCATCGCTCCTTCACGCTACCGGAGATTCTCTAATTCTGGTAAGTTTTCATCGTCTGATTACTATTCCGTTTAGTGTAGAGTCACCAATTGTTTATTTAGGGACATCACTTTTTTCCTGAATGGTAATTATGGATAGAAATCTCCGTCTAGGGCTCCTCCGTCTTCTGGCATGGCCAAGGCCCTTGTGGCTAAGGCCAGAATTCAGGGTCTAGCGTCTCCTGAAACTAACGTCCCTCTACCTTCTCGCTCTGGTGCTCCGAGAAGATTCGAGACTCTCCCACTTCTGCCTCCAAAAAGACTTAGGGTTAACTCAAGGATGGCTTATTTGACAGAGACACTCTCCTAGAGGAGTTGTACTTATACAACCTCTCGGAAATCATAGAGAAGCATTGCCGTTCTTCCCAAGACCATTATACTGATCTCATGCAGGTTCGTCTTCCTTCTCTCTTTGTTGTGGCCTTAGTAATTTGGAGTTGTCTTTATAACTGTCTTTTTGTAGCTTGCGGCGGCCATCTTTGTTCTCAAGGAACATAACACTTAGGGTTCAACTCAGGTTCCTAAGGAGAATCCTAAACAGAGAGCCTTGGAGAAGGAGTTGGCTTAGGAAGCTTCAGGACACTACGCGCAGGGTTGAGAACGCGGAGAAGCTTGTAACTGCGCATAAGAATGAAATCACTTAGCTTCTTGGGCATATGTCGTCTCTGGAGCAGGAGGTAGACTCTTCTTATGGGACCGTTGCGCCATCGCTCTTTGGGAGATGACCAAGGACGTTCTCCAATGGCACCAATTGCAGTGGGACCTGGAAACGATCGAGGCTAACTACCAATGGGAAATGTCTCGGCAAGCCAAGGGAGATGGGTTGGCTCCTCCTGACTATGTCGTGACCCTAGTAACCCTAATCTCTAACCCAGAAACTGTAGCTGGCCCTTCCGGAGAAGCCCCTAAGCCGTAGGTGGAGCGTGGAGTGTGATGAATTTTTTGTTGTTGCCCTTCCTTTTTTTAAGCCATGGTTGTATGGCTTATAACTCTTCTCTTTTTTTTTGTGAATATGACTTGTCTCTTTCCCTGCCATTTTTAATGCACAAACTTCCTTTTTAGTTTGTTTTTATGCAACAAAGAAATTCAGACACTCACAAACGTTTGCTGAAAAATGAGTTATTGTGAGCTCGATGGGCACAAGGCCTTTTTGGGACACATGGTCCTTGGGCTAGAGTCCATGATCACCAGTACTAGTCCTTTTGTGAGTGGTTTTCTCGGTGGGCGCTAAGCCTCTGGGCACAAGGCCTGTTTAAACATTTAGTCCCTAGGCCGAAGCCTTATAGGCACTTTGTGTCAGAGTTTTTGCTAGCTTAATTGTTACTGACCGGTTTTAAGTTTTTCTCTGAGCCACGTACTAGGATTGACAGGAGTGCACATATCCATTAGTTTGGTTAACTCAGAGTTTTGATGCATTGCATCAACCATCATTAGGAGCCCGTCCGCATTTCGCAATTGCCTTTAAGCCATAGTTTTTAGGGTCCCGTCTGCATTAGATGGACCATAGTTAGGAGCCTATCAGCATTCCGCCATGGCCTTTCAGCCATGATTTTTAGGATCCCGTCCTCTCAGCCATTGGATTTAGAATCCCGTCTGCATTATTTGGATTTTTAGGCACAAGTCCTTGGTGGGCATAAAGCCTTAATCAATTCCTAAGGAGTTTTTCGAAGATAGTTTATATCTTTTTTTCCTCCAAAAGAAATCGTTTTTCTTTTCTTTCAAGAATGTATTTCAAGACTCGCAGTTCCTTTCGTCAAAGAATAGCGGAATTTTTTATTACATAATTTAGTTCTAAGAAAAACAATGGCCATCTCATGGCTGAGAAGAAGTACCAAGGCTTACGCCAAGGCCTTCTTACCTTGAAGTGGTATTTTTTTGAGGTGGTGGGTGTTTCAGCTGTTGGGTTGCTCTCTTCCATTCATGTCCTGTAGTCTGTAAGTTCCGGCATTTCGTACCTCTATGATCTTGTTAGGTCCTTCCTAGGTGTGGGCTAGCTTTCCAGCGACTTTTTCCTTGGTGTTGTCAAACACTCTTCTAAGGACACTGTCTCCTTTCTGGAAAGTTCGCGTTCTTACCTTTCTATTGTAGCTCTTGGCTACTTCTTGTGGGTAACACCAATTCTGTACCATCGCAACATCCTTTTTTTCCTCGATTAAGTCTAGGTTTAAAACCATCAATTCATCGGTAACTTCTTCGTCGTGGTAGAGAGTTCTGGCTGTTTTTGCGCTTATCTCTGTTTGAATGATTGCCTCTATGCCATATATCATGGAGTAGGGTCTTTCGCCGGTGGCATACTCGATTGTTGTTCGGTATGTCCATAGCAGGCCAGGGCGTTCATCGATCCACAATCCTTCTTTCGCTTGCAGCCTTTTCTTGAGCATGTTGACGATGGTTTTATTAGTTGATTCTGCCTGGCCATTTGACTGTCGATGACGGGGGTGTGGCAAAACTGAGATTAATCTCCTACGTCTTACAGAATTCCTTGGAAGCATTGCTACTGAATTGGGGCCCGCTTTCTATGATAATCTCGTAGGGCAATCCAAACCTGCATATGATTCTCTTCCATAGGAAACTCCGTATTTGGACGTCCTTGATTTGACTCAACGCTTCTGTTTCTACCCATTTGGTGAAGTAATCCGTCATCACGAGAAGAAAAACCTTCTGTGAAGGTTGCATGGCGAATTTTTCAACTATATCCATGACCCACTTTGCAAAAGGAGATGATGCTCGTAAGGGTTTCAGATTCTCGGGGGAAGCTTGGACACTTGGGCATGTATCTAGCATTACTTGCGATTAAGTGCGTAAAGTTTTGCATCGTTAGCTAGAATTGGCCAATAATAGCCTGCTCTCTGTATTCTTAGGGCACGGTTCCTGCCCCCCCCCCCCCCCCCCCCCCCCCCCCCCCCCCNCAAGTGCTATTCGCAGGTGCCTTCGTGGAGTTACTATAAAGGAAGCCTCGCTTCAGGCCATCTAAGGTATCTTACCAGTGGTCCTCCGAAGGATCGTCGATAGAAGTTCTCACCAAATGTGGGAACCGAAATTCTCACTATCAATGTTTACGAGGCTCACAGATTTTATGTTGCCAAAAAGCGAAAAGATCAGATGATGAACACGAGAAATTAGGTTAAGGTTACGAAACTAAGCTCCCAAGTAAGATCAAACAAAAAGCATGAGTAAAACGAATATGCGAACAATCTACGATATTTAGGTTAACGAGATTCGTATGACGAAATTGAGATGAACAAGATGAACAACGAAAGTAAAAACAATACGAAACAGATTACGAAGCGAGATGCATATAACAATGATAAAATAATGAGATTCGTGAGGATAAGTTAATGTGAACAGGATTCGTAAACGATAAATAACATGAATACGAAAGTAAATCGTAGATTAAAATGTAAACGAATACGAAGAACAATAATCGAAAGACATAATTACCGAAGAAAACAAAAGGGATCTTATTCGAATTCGTGGTTTGAGTGTACACAACCGGTGTTTAAGTCGTGGCCGCAAGAACTGTTGGAGACGAATCCCTAGAACTACAACGTAGACTCGTAACCTAGTTGAGACGCATCTCGCTAACGAAACATAGTAAGAACCCTAGTTTTCTAAGTGTTTGTGGTGACGAAAATTGTCTTGTATATTTCTCATTCTCCTTCGCACCCTTTAAATAGATCTTCGTGGGCTTGGCTCGTTTCCTTNCATAGTAAGAACCCTAGTTTTCTAAGTGTTTGTGGTGACGAAAATTGTCTTGTATATTTCTCATTCTCCTTCGCACCCTTTAAATAGATCTTCGTGGGCTTGGCTCGTTTCCTTTTTCGTCCCCGATTTGTGCATATCTTCTTGTGGAAATATTCCTTTTTCCCTGATTTGCATATATCTTTTCGAGATCCTTCCTTATCTTCTCGAAACTTAACATTTTCCCGAAACCCTGGAAAACCGTCATCGTAGATGGGCCGATTCTCGCCCGAAATCATAAGTGGATCGTTATCGCGGTTTGGGCCCTTTCGGGCGATTTTGCGGCAAAGTGATCTTTACGATTTATTGCGGGAAACCGTTTCTCGTAAGACCAAGCGTTAATAGTTTCATGGAACGATAAGGCCGGTCGTATAGTTTAGACTCTACCGGTGTTTAAGTTAACCATCGTCGTTTCACACGATCGATACGAAGTCTATGAAAAGTACTAATCCTTACGACTATCATAATGACGGTTTGACAGAAACTCCAATCGAGACAAAACGAGAGACGATCAAGTGACGATTCGAAGGAAATGACAATCAGAAACGACATGGTTCAGTCAACAGATAACGGCTGAACGTTATCCGTGTCTCAGTACCAATCGGTTCCTAGACCAGGGCTTGATCTTGGCGCCAATTGGCGTCAAGACAAGGCTTCTGTCTTGGCACCAATTGGCGTCAAGACCAAGCCTTGGTCTTTGTGCCAATTGGCGCCAAGATGGACCTTCGGTCTTGGTTCCAATCGACGTCTAGATCGGCCTCTAGTTTAGTCGTCAATCTGTTCCAAGACTCGTTCGTAGGTTTAGCATCAATTGGCGTTTAGATAGTTCTCCGAAACGACACGGTTATCCAATGCTTTCGGTTGTTTCTTATCGCTCCGAAGGTTGTATCGTGTGGCCTTGTGAGAGTTGTCCGAAAGCCATTGATGCTAACTTTATCATTCGGATGCTTTAGTTTCTCGCGGANCTAGACCCCAATTGACTTGCGGTCTAGACGATGGTAAGTCTAGACGACGGCAAGTCTAGATGACGGCAAGTCGAAACGACTGTGAATCTAGATGACGATGAGTCTAGACGATGGTGAGTTTAGATGATGGTAAGGTTAGACGACGTGAAGTCTAGACAACGGTAAGTCTAGTCGATGCTAAGTCTAGACGACGACGAGTCCAAACGTTGGTCGTGTTTCCGAGTAAGTTTGATTAAAGATGCGATCTTAGACGTTAATTTCGAGATGATTTTTTTTGACACCAACAGTTAGCCCCCCAGTCCACAAGTTTTAGAAATAATTCTTGTGGGCGAGTGATGAGTGTTTAACAGAATCTACGGCCAAGAGTGCTTTTTCCTTTTTCGAAAACTTAGGTCGATTAATTTATTGCAGAAGATCCCAACAAGTATCAGAATGTGATAGGATTGGGGTTGTGCCTCGTAGAGGCTGCCTACGTACCCTTGTGGAAGGGATCAAGCCTTTCGTAGTTTGTCCTGGGGTCAAGGTTTTTACGACCAGTTTTGCAGTGAGACCTTGATGGTTTAGATGGCGCCCATTCTCTTGAGTTATCTCGGTTCGAAACTCGGGTCGGTGAGTTCGAGAGAGNCGATTAGGAAAGCAAAAGCCTTAGGGCTTGAACCGTAGAAGGTTTATTAAGCCGCGGGATCATGTAGGCCACGTATGACTCGAGGGTCGCTTTGCACGCCGATTCTCAGGCTCGTTTCGCCGAGACCGCGAGCTCCCTCGATTCATTGATGGGTGTTCATGACACGATCTTGCCTTGGCAGTCACCGAGGGAGTAATGAGCGAGATTCAGATATGGAGGATCCTTGTCTCGGCAGGGTGAAGGGGTCATGCTATCTGTTCGGAGAGCAGAGCTAGTGGTTACCTCTGTCGTAGCAAGACGTTCGATCCAGTCTGCGACCAACTTTAATAAGTACGAAAGCGCACGTTAATCCTTTGAAGAGTTCCGTGTATGCAGTGATTCGGTAGGAGCATTGCGGTGCATCCGGGGTTCTGATTACTCTTAGTATGATGAGACAGATAGGCTGACCGGTCATATGGATAGGTGAGAGAACGTGGAGTCTTTGGGATAGAGGGAGGATTCAAAGTCGCTGGGATCCTATTTTCGTTTCTCTGGATCTGGAGGAAGTTTGTAACTCTGTTCGGTGCTAGGATGACGCGGTGGATAAGTGCCCGAACCCATCCGATGTGAACGAGTTTTCGATATCTAGTTTCTTTCAGGATGTTCGCTCATCGAGGGAATACGTTCCCTTTCTTATCGTTAGTTTGTTTTCCGGCCGCGTGTTGCTGTTTGTGTATGTTTAGGCCGAGCGTGGCCGTTTTTAGATTAATTGGATTGGCCGTCTGTGGCTTCGAATACCCGTCGCTCTCGCGGTTTTTATGTTTATGATTGATGCAGTTTAGCATATGAGTTTTGCGATTTGTCGCAGTGTAGAGGGAAGAATACGAGTTGTCATCTCATATCTAACTCCTTTTGTTGATCGTCCTATGCGTTGCTCGTTTTAGACAGTGGAAAATTCTGTAGAATTTTTCGAGCGTTTTGATAGGAACGAAGAGACATGGTTTAAGATTCTCGTATCGGTTAGATATCATGCCTAGAGATGTTAGAGACCATTGTGCTGGGTTTAGGTCAAGACTTAGGTTTACTCTCAGTTTTGCGGGTGCGGTGACTAATCTCGGCTTAAGTATCCTGTTGCGGTTTCAACCTGATTCTGTACCGATTTAGAGTCCGCGATATGTTCTCGGCTTATATGGCTCGTCTGGTCGAAATTGAGCATCTCCCCAGAGACAGCTTTTAAGTCGCCTGGAAGTGCTGACCAAAATTTTGGATTTCTTTTATAGCGTGCTATTATCCTAGTTGGATGTACGAAAGCTATATCTACGAGATGGCTAAGTCTGTTTAGGACGTTGGGAGCTTGTTGTGATCAGCAACAAACTTATCGGTATTTACTACCTTGTTTGGGTCTTCGCGAAGAATACGTGTTTTAGAAGATGTTTAGTGCATATGACTGTTTGGTCTTCCCCGAAGGTGTTNCTATTATTAGCGGGGAAGGTGTTTCGTCGAAAAACGGTTTTTCGGGTGTCTGCGATGTCTCGTGATGCCTCGCGATGCCGAAGGTTGGATTTTCTTTCATATGTCGCGTTTTGTGCTCGAAAATTTGCGGGCTTGAAGATGTGCGGTGTCACAAGGATTTTTGTTATCCTTACGGCAGAGAAACGTTTTGGTTTGTTTGCGGATACTCGCAGCCAAAACTGTCGTTTCCATTTGGATGTCAAATCGTTTGATTTGTTGGCGAGGAATTATGACCAAAGGGTCGCGTGAATTTATCCCTGGGAATAAGCGACTTCCTTCGCTTTGCTTCGCGAAGAGTTCGGCCCCCCGAGATTTATTTCATGTATAGCTAATGATATTTCGTATGGCTTGAAGAGCTTTTTTACGAGTTTTTCTTTGTGTGTCGTGTTTCATGGGTAAAACGATGCAGGGTTAGAGTGATTTATGGAGCGTATTGAACTTGGTCGGTCGTCGCCAAGTTTAAGTTTTCCGCTAACCATTTCGGTTACTACTAGGTTTTGATGTTAAGAATTTATCGTACGATTTCCGTTTCCAGGTTATACGATAGTTGATTACTTGGGCATTTTTTAGCGGATCGTGGATTGCTATGGTAGTCGTAAAGTCATCAACAAGAAGATGTGTTTTTGCGATAAAAAAGAATTGCGAGACTTGCTTGAAATCTTATTACGTTTTCTTATTATAGAAAAACTTTTAAAAATATCGAGTACAAGGCGGATATTTTAAAAATGTGGGAGTATACGAGTGTACGTACAACCACTCCCTCCCTTTTTAAAGGAAGGGGACAGCTGAACTCCTCTTGCGAGGAGCTGCCTACGTACCTCTTTCGAGGATCAAGTTGTCTCGTAGTTCAGTTTGTCGTTGGGATCGACTACTCGTTTGGCGGAGTTGCGTCGGCCGTTTCAATCTCGAGGACTATGGCTTGGTCGACGGTTTCTTCTGATGTCGCGAGTGTTAAGTTTTCGGGAGCATTGGGCTCGGAAGAGTGCTCGTTCCGATATTCCGGAGTCGTTGCCATTGTTAACGATTCTGGATCATCTTTTGTGGAAGCGTTTTCAGTTGTTGGTTGAGTTAGCTTTGCGCGTTTTGGTTTGACGTTGGGTGTTGCCGCGATCTGCCTTAGCTTATGTTCGGCCAAGAAGCAGAGTCGCGCCTGTTTTTGGCATCCCCCGATTACATCGATTCCATAGGGCGTTGGAAACTTAATGCCCAAGTTGTACGTGGATGGGACTGCCTTCATGGATTTTATCCACGGCGTTCCCATGATCACGTTGTAGATTGCAGGATGATCAACGACAGCGAAGTCGACGATTTTTGTGACTCCTTTCGCTACTACCGGAAGCATGATCGATCTGATAGTCATCGATGTTAAGCCGGAGAAGCCCGTGAGCGGTTTCGGCGTCAGTGTGACCTCGGACAAAGCGACGTTCATCCTGTTGAGAGTGTCGCGGAAGCTGATATCGACGGTGCTTCCCGTATCGATCAGGATTCTCGCGATCTCAAGGTCTCTGATGAGAGGTTGATTACGAGCGGATCGTTGTGCGGTTGGTCGAGTCCGACTGTCTCGTACCCCTCGAAAGTGATCGCGTTGTCTGTGGCGTCGTCGATTGGCGCAGACCAGTTTGTGCTTTTCCCAGCCTTACGGTGATACTCCTTTATCGACGAGACGGTGTCGCGAAAGAATTGGGTGCCTCCGATGATCATATTTACTTTGCGATGGTTCGCGTTGTTGCCTTTGTTGTCAGGTTTTCTTCCGCGGTTCGCGTCAGCCTGGGCGACGTCGCGCGGGAGCGCTTTGTCGGTTTCGGGTTGGCGGTCATCATCGTTAATGAGGTCTTTAATGCTGGTCACGTCCGAGAGTTCCCCTGCGAGCTGTTTTGCCGCAAGTCTCGCTCCGAGAACTTTGCAGATCGCAGTGGAGTGACCTTTTTTCTGATGAAACTCGCAGAAGGCCTTCTCATTGTAAGTTGCATTCCGCGTCCAGGTATTCCCCGAAGTTCTCCCTTGTTCAGACTGGGAGTTAACGACATAGTTGTGCGCACCTCAAAGGTCTTCTCCCTCGTGGTGGACATACATGTCGTTTCGGGGAGTCTTCTTCTTCGATTTCTATTCAGGGACAGAGTCTCTCGAGGATACCTTCGACGACTTATGCTTCTGCGATAGGACCTTCATCTCTTCTTCGATGATTACGAAGTTCGTTTCTTTGTGAAGCGCGTCCTAGATCGTTCATGGTTTCTCGAGGAAATCCACTTTCTGAACTTAGACTTGTACCAGAGAGTTTTGCGAAGGGCGTCTACTGTGATCTTGTCACTAATCCCGCTAAGTCTCGACATCACCAATATGAACCATGTCATGAAATCTCGAAGAGATTCGTCATTGCGTTGGGACAGACTCCATAGATCGACGTCGAAAATTTCTCGATCCAAGAACATGGAGTATTGCTTGATAAATTCCGAAGATAGTTGGCGAAAACTTCCGATGGAGTTTCGTCTCAAACGGGAGAACCACTCGAGGGCGGCTCCCTGGAGATGCTCGACGAAA
>OVAN01017066.1:0-10225 GCA_900406275.1 Anastatica hierochuntica
GATTACATCCTCTTTGGGTGACCATTTCCTCCTCTCCTTGACACTTGATTCCTCAGAACATTGGCTATTAAACCAAAGAGGTTCTATTGAATTAAGGTCAACTGAGCTTTGGTTGGTTAATAGGCTAACAAAACCAGGACTGCTATCCATTTTGGAAGAAGACTCTGTGTGTCTCTACTCAGAACACAGAGGTTTAAGTAAGGGATTCTGCATTCAATTGAATGCAACTCTATTATGTTAGAAAACATTTATCTAGGAACATATAGACTCTTTTAGTTTTCTGTTTAATTAGAAAACAATCATTTCAGAGCAGTTAGAAACAATTAAATGGTGGTTTAAACTTCATAACTATTATAGTACAATACCTAGTAGAAGCATTCTTAACTCAGCAGCATTAATAATCAATAGTTCTTAAAGTTAAATTAGAACTAAAAGTTTTGTTTCTAGTTATTTTTTTCTAGAAGTTTTACATCCCAAAAACTAAACTCTTAAATGAATTGAAAGCAAAGAGATGAGGAAGTAGTTGTACACTAACCTCAGAGAACCCTCTCAAGGTCAGCCACCTGCATTTTTAGCATCTGTACCTCTTCCTGAACAGACATCAGAAAAAACAATCAACATTTTTAAAAGAAAACAGACCTAATACCCATGGTTGCCTAAAGAAAACAATCAACATGTATTGAAACAGGAAGGAGAGAAACTAACCCTCAGTTGCAGGCACTCTCTTATCAGCTTCTCACTGTCTTGAACCCTTCTAGTGAGCCTCTCAATCTCTTCTTGGACACCCAATACCCATAGTTGCCTAAAATGCAACCCATCATTCTACAAAAAACAGAAAATTATTTGTTAAACACACATACAGAAACATTCATACACAAAAATTTAAGGATGATATGTTAAACACACAAAAACATTCATACAAAAACAGAATCATACAAACCTTGTACTCTTTGCAGGTGAAGAACCTTTTCCCAGGTTGATAGTCAAAGGATTCATCTGGAGCTAACTCATCCACGATCCATGACCCACATGGGCAATGTTTGGGAATCCCATATTCAGCATCTGCAACGTGAAATAACATGTCGTACTGTTCTTTGTTCTTCTTCATGGCTTTCCTCTCTTCATCCATATCTGAACCTGCAAATTTAAGAAAAAGATCAGGAAAACGTAACTCAAATAAGATCGAGAAGATCTGTGTTTCTAGACACTGAATACCCCAAATCATTTCAAAACCCTTAGACACAATGAACCCTAATCGATTTGAAAACCCTTAAAGACCCATATCGATTCAAAAACTCAATCCTCAAATAAGATCGAGAAGCTATATGTGTTTCTAGACACTGAATAGTACACCAAATCATTTGAAAACCTTAAAGAGAACGAATCCTAATCGATTTGAAAACCCATATCGATTCAAAACCCTAGATCGAGAAGACAAAATCCCCAAATCGATTCTTTTCACAATCGCAAACCCTAATTTATAAGAAAATCAACCTACAATCGAATCAAAAGCAAGAAACTAGCAATAGGAAGTCGAAAATTTACCTCAATCACAGGAGAACACAAAGACCCTCTGCAATCGCCTATATCGCCTCTCGATTCTTCTCCCTCGACCAAATCGAGCAAATGGTTTTTCTTTTTCAGACCCGGAAAAACAATAATATTTTCGACCACTCAGAAAAGAACACGTGGCTAAGGATTCGATCCTTAAACTCCTTAACTAAGGATCGATCCTTAGCATTTCAGATATATTTTTTTTAAATTACTCAATGCATAGGTTTTAGTGCTAAGAAACTCACAGTTTTAACCATTGCATGTGCTCTTATGTACTTGAAAAATAAAAAGACTAAAAAACACTAGCTTTAACAATTTGTAATTCGATGAGATTTTTTTTTTGATAACACGATGAGATTTTTCTTGATGGCTAAAAATATGTAATTTGGAGCCACGGAAGATGAAACCAAATTTTGGGTGGGTTTCTCGCGCTTCAACATACTTTATTACTATCGTATAAACAACGTCGCAAACGTTGTTATTTTTTTCTTAGTGAAAAATTTCTATTTATTATTTCATCTTGTTGCATGAAAGTTATTAAAAGCAATATTTGAGGATAACATACATGAATCACATGATTGAAATTTTTAAAAAGTACTAAACTATTATAAATAGAGAAACAAATAACTAATGGGTCTCTTTAACTAAATATATAATTAGTCGCAGAATTAGTTGGAGAATACATGCTTTAGTGGTTAGATTGCCAGCAATGACCCTTTGGAATATTTTTTGGGAATTTGCATAAAATACTACATTTTTTCGCACATAGAACACTTCTAAAATAAGTTTTGTTCTAAAAATACCTTTACTTGTAAATTTTATTTTTCAAAACTATCGTTAACGTATTTTTCTTAAAATGATCATGATCACTAAAATAATTTTTAGGATTTTAGAAATTAAAAACGATTAAATTTTATGTTTTATCCTTAACTATAAATTAAATTTTTATGTTGATAATTAATAAGTTGAACGAACAAAGATAAAAATGAATTTTTTTAAAAAGTAAATGTATTAATAATATAAAATGACACTTATAATAAAACAAAAGTTTAACTCTAGAATGACATCTCTATCTTATCTTATTAAAGGGGAAAACAGAAACCTTTTCATTTGTGATTTTTTTAAATAAACATATTTTAAAAATTTTATTAAATGTATCTAATAAATAAAATAACTCTAATTACTCATTTAAATATTCCAAAATATTAGGATATTCTAATATTCTTTTCACTTAAAAACTATCAAAATTTTAAACCAACACAATTTAAAATCATCAATTTTCAGCAAAATTAATTATAATTTGTTTTCAAATTTAAAATAAATTCATAACTTTTAAAATAATTATATTACAATATTATTATTTTCTAAATAAAATTTGTTACAAAAATTCAAAAAAACTTATAAAATGATAAAATTTAGAAAAATCTATAAAAAGTTATAAATAATTTATATAAATTATACAAATTTAAGTTTATTCATCCGATGTTTTTTAAATACTCTAACGGGTTTTGTTTCACGGTACTTTGGGAATTGAATATTATTCGAAGTAAACCCATACGAGTATCCGATAAAATCTGAAAGTTCGAAAATCTCAAATCTAAACCGAACCCAGAATTCGATATAACTGAAAATTCTAAAAGTTTTGAATCTAAACATGAATCCGAAATGGTTGGGGACAGTATACTGTCAAATCGAGTTATAAACTCTTAAACTCCTCGGAGATAGATCGGCTTAATAATAATGGTTGGGGTCCAGGGTTAGAAGCTTTGAAAGCTTTCCCATGGAAAATGAAATGCCCTATGAAGATCCAACATCTTCTTTGGCAAATCATAACAGGATGTTTGCCGGCAACAAGTGAACTCATTCAGAGGGGAGTTCATTGTGACACCATTTTTAAGCGGTGTGGTCTTTGTGAGGAAACAATAAATCATTTATTTTTCGAATGCGTCTCTATCCAGCATATTTGGGATTCGTACAAGGACCAAACAGGACAGAGATCCTTTCCTACGGATGCTCTTTACCCTAATATGGCTTATCTTTTTTGGCATAAGCCGGTGCGCGCGCAGGCTAGTGATCGATCAGAGCTCTTCCCATGGATACTATGGTCAGTTTGGAAAGCGCGGAATAAGATGGTTTTCCAAGGACTGCAAATGGATGTCGAGGAGTTATTTCGCTCAGCAGAGACAGATGCTCTGGTTTGGCATGATGCACAAGTTGTTTCCCCCTCGGATGAGAAGCGAGGTGGCAGCGAACCGATTATTCAAGATGGGTTACATTGTCGTATAGATGGCTCATGGAAGCATTCGGATCCTACTTCCGGCCTTGGATGGATATGTCTCACGAAGGATGGAGAGGTATCTTTGCTGGGGGCGAAATGCCAACGACGGAGTCTCTCACCTCTTCATGCGGAATTCGAAGCCCTACTGTGGGCGATGTCTGAATTGCTTGATCGCCGTATCGATTGCCAGTTTTTTCAGACGGACTACGCAGAGCTCATCAGCATTGTTCAAAATCCGGAGGACTGGCCGGCCTTTCATACCCAAGTTCAGGATTTCCAGCAGCTTCGTGGTGCCTTCGCTGAGTTCTCGTTGACACATGTGTCGCGGACGCTAAATATGCAAGTTGGCGACCTGGCGCGAAGATCTCGCACATTCTTTAATGATTTTTCTTATGTAGACACAATCCCTCCGAATTGGCTCCCCATTTCGAGAGTCCTTTAATTTTAATGTGTGGTCGAAAAAAAAAAAACATGAATCCGAAACTCGAAATAACCGAAAATTATAAACCTGATACTCGAAAAATCTAAATATAATAATAATATATAAAATTATTAAAAAAAACCTGCGTGATTGCGCGGGTCAAAAATCTAGTATAATTTAAAACGGAAGAAGTAGTTAACATACTCACGTACTACAAAATTGTAGATTTAGTTAGGTAGCCCACTTTGGCTGATTTATACTCGACATTGTGATTTTTAATCAAAAATACTTAGTGGAAATTATAGCATTTTCCACATGGTAAAAGAAAAGTCATTAAATCGCGTTTGGTAAAAGAACAAAAAGATGTTTGTTACACCACACGTCAAATAAATCGGTTATGAATTGATGAGAGAAATAAGTATGGTTGGTAAAATAGCGATTCAAGTAATTATCTCGTGATTAATTTCTCTACTCTTTGGCATTTACTCTTTGTCGTTGGATCCAAAAATACACACATAATTTTCTAATTATCTAATTTGCTAGTTATTTTTCTTTATTTTTTTTTAACTTTAAATTTTACTAGTTAAAAAATATAAAAACATTAAATAAATATTATTATAAAATCAATTTATTCATACCTAACATATTTGTTAAGAATATTCATATGAATTGAATTACTATTAATTTGTAATTATTAGTAAATAATTTTTTAGTAACTCGAAAGATTATTTTCCAAAGCTAATCATAATTACTATAGATAAAGGTGGAGTTGTTTTGGGCAAAGATTTAGAATGCTCAATCAAGGCACATGGTTTGACCCCGTTAATGATTTTGTTAAAAACTTGTTATCATTGATTTTTTTTTGTCTCTTCACCTTTACATTTAATGATAGATGGTTCACTAATTATCATTACAAAAACCAAAGTAAAATGTGATCATCTTTATAGTTGGCTATACACAACATAACAAAAGACCTTACTTCAAATGTTAGCTTCTTCTAACAACCTCCAAAAAAGATTTTTTTTGTTGTTCAAGCTTTTGCGGTTAAGATTGCTGCCCTGCTTTTGCATCTTCTGCAACAACTATTCTTTTCTCTGTTTCAATCCAAGGAATGACTAAGACTTATTATCCAATTGTTAAAGAATAAACCATCTTGCTTTATAGGCGATGAATCTCTTCAAAGACCCTCCTTAATTAGTACCAAGCATAAAAAGATCATTATAAAGAATTTGAGAATTTGTAAACCGTGTAAAATATCTAAACGGCTAGAATGTTAACAGAAATGTCAATTTGTAGATCATTTTAAACGCTTATAATCATCACTTTCTTTTTTTAAGTACATGTCAATTTAATGGAACCATAATTAAATTTGTGTTCTATAAAATGCTAGCAATCCAATTTCCTAAAAATGTTAGTCATTTTAAAATTTTCTAAATTGACCCATAAGGCTTTTTTTGTATAAACTCTAGTTTTTCTTCCTCATGAGCTATAACCCTTTTCAAATTCTCATCACTCTTATCCTAAACGAAACTCTGCCAAAATCACTTACAGAACATAAACCATGACTCTTGAGTCGTTAGCCACCGAAAATCGCCCTATTCACCACTTTCTCTCATTGGCCAAGCACTCTTTTCCTCTTTCTCTCTGATTGTTACTCCAATTGCAAATCAGAGACTACCATTATATAGATCTCGTTGAGACGAATCCGTAGTCGCCGACTATGTCTCAATCGGAGTTCGGACGCACTGAAAATCATCGCTTGAAGTTTTGCGCGATCTGAACGTGCCACCTCACGGACCATCGAGACCCACGTCACCTATCACCGAACCATCGTCGGAATGCTGCTGCCGTCGGCGGAATCCTTGTCGGCGATATGCTCCTCCAGTGAGACCATCTCCTGAATCCAACTGCTTAGCGGTTCTTTCTTCTTTGTTGGACCATAAGTATAGTGGGCCAGATTTGGATAATTGATTTGGGTTTGGTGTAAGTGTTGGATATAGGCCGAATTGAGATAAGTATTTGGACTGAATTCATGTGAGTTAATAAGCCAAGTTTGGATCAGAAGTTTGGTGAGTTGTTAGATCTGGTTTTAGGTATATATCCGGTTGACCGGGTCAACGAGTTGACCAACCTGACCACAGTTGACCGAATTGACCTAGTCTGACCAGAGTTGACCGAATTGACCTTATTTGACCAGAGTTGAATGGTCTGACTAGTTTACCTATTGGCCACTGTTTTTACCATTTTGACTGATTGAGACCATCTTGACTAGTTTTCCGAGTCCAATCTAAGCCTCAACTGCGATTTTGCTAGTACCGACCTATTTCTTATTCCGGTTCCAAGTTGATTGTTGTAGTAGCTTGTTCCACTTCTCAATAAAATCTGAAACCATATTTTCTGTCGCTAAGGTGAGGGCTAAACCACATATATTTCTCGCGTAGTCTAGCACCAAAACATCTTACTTGAGTTTTTTGGAGTCTTTCTTGCTTGCTTGATTTAGATGAATGTTATGACGACTTCCACATAGAAAGTTTATACAAAAAAGTTTCTCTTCCATACGGTTCAAGGTGCTGTTTTTGGGATCAACAAGATTTTGATTTCTTTTCTTCTATTTGAAAATATTTATATTCCTATTTATTTATTCGGTTTAGACTCGTTTATTTTTTTATTATTAGAATATGGTTTTTGAGTAATAAGAGTTAATTCTTGGATATAAGGAGTTACTTGAGATACATATTAGGATAAGTGGCACGCCGTTTACGAGAGAGGATGAGACGAGTGTTACATTTTGAGATTAGAGTGGGTTTGTCTTCCTGTTTCTGACATGGGAGGCGGTGAGGAGGTAGAATAGTGTGTGAAATCAATTTTTAAAGTTTTTTTAGGATTGGGGATTTAAAAAAAAAGAAAATAGCGCCCTTATGTTCAGTGTCATTCCGACAACCCTTATGTTTGTGGTTTCTTTTAAAGCCTAACCAACTTACTCTTTTCTTTTAGATGATACCAAGGACCATAGCTATTATCACCTGTTCCTAAGTTGTCAGAACTAGACGCATAGTTGATGCTCGAGAGGACAAGACTGAGAGTGTTCACAGACGATGTGATCCTCGTTAGGAATGAAGATCACGAACCTTAAGATCACTCAGTGAAGGCTATGGATCCGGTGGCTGTTCGGATCTTCTCTCAGATGATTTTTGAAATACAAACGATCATACAACAATTTGACTACTTGGAAGAGATAAACTATTCGGCAAGACGATTTCAGCGAGAGGATGAAACAGACAACAACATGAGGGAATAAATGAAACTTATGAAGAGTTTTGGTATGACTCTCGTACTTTTAGCTTTGTTTTTCGTCAGATATTATACACCGAAGAAAAGCAAAGTTGAGTAGATATTGCTCACTACTCATGATCAACGATTTTGAGAGAGAAATTTGATTATAAAGTTGATAAAAGTTTACAAATGAGTTTCACTCAGATATATAAAAAGAGAAGAGGAAGAGACAAAGCCATTCTAAGAAATAAACAAAGGAATACCCATTAAAAGGCCATAGAAATAATTCCCCTTCCCTTTGAATAACTCCTTGACTCCTTTGTCTTTTGATCTTCAAGTCTTTTAGTCTTCTAGGTCTTTCGTGTCAACAACGGACCTCGAGAAATAAGTGGTGGAGCTTGTCTCATTAAAAACCTTATTAAGAAAATCTAGTGGGACAAAACCCGATAATGGAAAAAGAATACAAGTCTGCCACCCCGTCACCGCCATGCTCCTTCCCATTGGGAGCTCATAAGGTAGCTGAAGGACATGGGTGAAGAGCCATTTACAGGTTCAGTGAATGCCATTGCTTTTGATAATTGAAGGAGCCAGTTGGATCGTAACTTGGATAACATGAGGGGTCCATAGTAGTTTCGTCTTGACTTGACATCTCAGTAACTGAGGGGAGATGCCTTGGATTGGTGGGTTGGAGTGGTAGAGAAGACTCGCAGGGGTTATGGTCTTACCTAGGAGGACTTCACAAAAAAGATTTCCAGGAAGCTCTTTCCTAGGGAAGCAATAGACGAGAAGGAGAACGCCTTCCAGGACCTTTTTCTGGGCACTAGATCTATGCACATGCATGAATTGGAGTTTTCTAGGCTTATCAGGTTTGCAAGGAGACACTTGGATGATCCTGAGCTGATTAGGAGGTTTCTCAATTGTTTACGATCGGAGATTAGCAACCGTTGTATGATAAGAGATTATGGAAGCATGTTTAAGCTAGTAGAGAAGGCTGCAACCAAGGAAAAAGATTTAGTTGAGGAGCAGAAGCTCACCGAAGGAGTGCAGGTTTGGGCAGAAAAGACGACATAAGCTACAAAAGAGGCACAAGTGCAGTCTAGTTTGCCTTAGTGTAACATTGTTGTCGTCGTCACCATGATGGAAAATGCCCTAAGGTACTATCCTGAGCTAGTGGACGCGCCTTTTATCAGACATGTACCAGCACCTGCAGCAGCACAAGCACTAATACCAAGATTTGCGCCAGGAGATTGCTTCGAGTTCGGTCAGCCATGCCATTTTTCTAGGAAGTGACCAAGGAAGGGACAACCTTTGCTTCCGCACCCGCTAAAGCATCAGGCTACATAGCCACGAGTTTTCATAGCTAGAGACCACGAGGGAGTCGAACATAATCTAGGTAAGCAACCTCAACTCAAGTCTTTTCTTATTCAACCATTTACGTGTTCAATGTTGTTGTGTCGTTTCTTTGGGGGGGGGGGGTATAATATATATCGTTGTGACTTTTAGTATGCATTAGGTTCAAATATTTATCATAATTCGGCCCATAAACAACGATACCTATTATACCCCCATAGTCGTTTATCTGGATATGGGCAGAATAAGGATAAATATTTGAACCTAATTCATGTGGGTTAGTAGGTTAAATGTGGATAAGAAGGTTGGTGAGTTGGTCGATCTAGTTTAAGGTCTAGATCGGATTAATCGGGTCACTGAGTTGACCAATATGACTAGAGTTGATTGGATTGGTATGATTTGATCAGAGTTAACCAGACTTGAACATAGTTGACTTGTTTAAGTGGTTGACGTGATCAATTGACTAGTTGAGTCTGACCATTTTGACCGATTCAGACCGTCTTGACTAGTTTTCTGAGTCCAGTCTAAGTTTGAACTGCGGTTTTGCTAGTACTGAACTATTTCTTGTTCAAGTTTTAGCATGATTGTTTTAGTAGTTTGTTCCGTTTCTCAGTAAATCTGAAATCACTCTTTTCTAAAGGCATGATTGGTAAATTGGAAAAAGGGAAGAGTAGCTGAAAGCAGCTTTAACAGAAACGGAGAGCAAAAGTTGGAAACGGGAGCTAAGAGTGGAAGTTGGGAGCGGAAGCTAAGAACGGAATATAAAGGTGGAAGCTAGGAGTAGGTTTGGCAAAAAAACCCTGAAATTGAAATATTGATCCGAACCCGAGCCGAAAACCTGAACCCGAACAAATCTAACCTGACATAAAAATTCGAATGGATTTTGTTTCATGGTATTTCGGGTACCGAGTATTAACCGAATCCGTACGGGTATCCGAGAAAACCCAAAAATAATATGAACCCAAACACGACTATTCAAAAATATCTGAAAGTTCAAATAAATAAACAAAATATGTAGCTGAAACATTCATGAGTAACTCAACTACTCGATTTCATATTTAGTTTATGTATTCAATCATTCATTGCTAAATTTATATGTTTATACTATTTTATTTTTGAATTTTTGAGGTTGTTAGGTAAATTTAGATTTTTTTATTGTTTTATATAATTTAAGTGTGTATCTGAACCCGAACCGAATCCGATCCTTTATGTATTAAAATCCGAACGAGACATAAACATATGACTCCAAGGCTAAAAATACGAACGGACCCAAAACAAATCCTAACAGATACCGGAACGCCACTCCTAGTTTGGAGTGAAACTTTAGAGGCTTTTAATATATATATATA
>OVAN01017069.1:0-10223 GCA_900406275.1 Anastatica hierochuntica
AAAATGCATTCACTCACTTATTACTAGCAAATCACTCGCAAATTAAGTACATTCACAAATTACTCGCAAAATTTGCGACCAACTTGCGAGTAAAACGCATTCCCTCGCTTAGTACTAGCAAATCAGTCGCAAATTTGCGAGAAAAAATTATTCCTCGCAAATCAGTCGCAAATTTGCGAGTAAAAATTTTCTATGCAAATTTGCGAGTGATTTGCGAGAAAAGCCATTCTCCTAGCAAATCAGTCGCAACTTCCACACAAATTTGCGAGTGCAATTTTTCCTCGCAAATTTCTCTTGCAAATTGCGTGTTTTCTTGTAGTGACTATAGGAGGTGCTTGTTAAAATGGTGAAAATGGTTAAAACTTAAAATGATTATGAAGAACTATAAGGGCATGATTTTCCAAAGAAACTATGAGGATTTCTTATAATAAAAATATATTAAAATAAGAACAAAAGTAAGAGAGAGTTTCTTAAAACTATGAATTAAGAAATTCTAGGTGCACAAAAAAAAAGAATTTCTAATTTCTTAAACAAAAAACCCTTTTGATGTGTCAATTTTTCATTGGTTGTAAAAAATAAATTAATTAAAATAATTTTTTTTAGAAATCCATTAGAGTTTCTTTAGATAATCATGGTCTAAGCTCTATAAACTTGGACTCCAAAATCCAGGAGTGGATTTTTTATTTTTTGGACGTCAATCCAGGAGTGGATTTGGTCTATATGTTTTACGGTTAGTACATACGTTTATTTTGTAAGAAAAATCCTAATGAACTAACCGCAATCCAACATCGTGTATGGCCTCCTTTAGACTTTGATATGTATATTACAAAATCTTCAACGAGTTAATAGCATTGCTACGTCTCTAAAATTGAGTCATAAGTATAAATAGCTATGTTCTCGCTCTAATACATGTGTCATGCATTCTCGTTGGGTTAGTAACACTCGGGCCTCATATATCACCGTCTTGAAGGACTAAAACATATGCGTGTGGCAAGCAGAGAGAAGGAAAGAGGGATCAATTGTTTCTCCGCGAGAACTCAATCTTGCAACTCAGAATCCTGCTCATGACATATATTTCTTTGCACCGAAAGCTTTGACTTGGTATTCGATTGTATGTGATCTTATTATTCATGGTACATTTCGATCTTATTAATCCAATTGGAAGTTTATGCTTTCAGTTTCAACACAATAAAATGTTTCGGAGCAGCTAGAATCTGAGGAGTTTAAACCCGAGGAGCAGCTCGTAGCTGAGGAGCGACTTGATCCAGACGAAGCCTTAGGCGAATCATCCGGTCCCATGACCCGATCAAAGACTCTACGACTCAATCTGTCGTCCAAGCATTTATCCGACAAGATTCGGGTCGCTTAGCGAGTGCTTATCCGATCACATTGATCGTGATTCAAGCCTCCAAAAGTCGTCATTAATGGAGGTGTCGGGACTTGCACTCTTTTTCCCTTCTCTCGGTTTTGTCCCACCGGGTTTTCCGAGAAAGGTTTTTAACAAGGCAAGTCCCGGGAATATTTCCCGAGCCCATTAAATGACAAAGGACCCACGACATTAAAGACTAAGAAGACTAATAAAGTTGCCGCCCAATGCATGGAGTTAGTTGTAGTCTTCTTGAAACTTGTTGTCTTTTAATGCATTTCATTTAATGAGGGTGTTTCCTACTTAACTCATTTTTCTATATAAGGAGCACTCCTCTCTCATTTGTAGAACAACCAACTTTTTAACAAATTTTCTTTTCAAAAACTCTCTCTTGAATTTTAGAAATGCTTAGTCACTTTAGGAATTTGTTTCCTTAGTGAATCTAAGTCCGAAAGTCCGAAAGTCCGAGAGCCCTTTCATCTCTCTCGGAAGTTTCATTCGTCTTTCATCGCACCGTTGTTCAGGTTTATCCTCTCGCCGCTACGATCTTTCGTGTTCGGACTTTTCCGAGAGTTAACTGTATCAGCCTTTGCATCTTTCCACCTGCTCGTTTCTCGCATCTCCCACATCCATATCACCTTCGAATCATCTCCATTTCATTCCCTTTCAATCCAAAGTCTTCCGCACCAACTCTCAAACAACCAACGATGAAGTGATGGTCTTGGAGTCTGACCCTAATCCCCTAGGATCACATCAAGTGGTATCAGAGTCACTTCGTCAAAAAGGTTGTATCGGTTTCACCCTAGAGAACTTTACAAGCATTTTCGTGTAGTTTCTGTCTATCATCTTGCAAGAATTTTCATAAATTATTGGTGATAGATAAAATTACGAATCCAACTGAAGTGGTGACACGACAGTCAAACCAAGTAAGCTGTCTAGAAAACAGCTTTGACGTAGGAGCACTCTGAAGACCATATCTCTACAACCAAAACGAATTAGGCCACAAGCTCAATTGTTCTAGAAACCTAACTCTTCAGAGCATCACTACATGCTGGACTCATCATCACGACATTTTTGACCTGAGAGTTACAGATTTTACAAACCGGCTGCATCTGAACATTAGTGATCTGGACGTATACTCACTCCAAGGAGCATTGTGTTCAAACCAGAAGGATTCAAGTGGAGATTCAACTTGTTACATACTATTAAGCCATCAAGGATCAATTCCAAACAAGTTTGAGGTGAAAAGCATTTCCGAGCTGAAAGATATTGATCCTACAATACGGATCATTCTGCGCTTGTCTTGTTTAAACACTTTCAAATCCGAAATTCTTCAATCGTACATATGGCAACCAGGGGAGCATACTAAGGTAAGTATCTATGTTCTAAAATATCCTTTTATCAATGATAACATAGATATAATTTACTTGTCTTCGCCGAAAGAGCCAAATACAGGTTTTAGGCGTCTTTAAAGCACAAACGTAGAATCCGAAGGAGAGAAGAAGACAAGAGATTCGAACCACCTAATTTGGACCAAGACAAGCATCAAGACGTCAACTACTTCATGCTGATCAAAGAAACACCACCCGATGCAACATCCAAACCAGAGCCAAGCATATACATATTCGGAATAAGACTTTTTCTCTTTGATGATTATGCTTGTTCTATTTTGTTCTCTGCTTTTGCAGATTTGAGGAGTGCATCAAGAAAGCCAAAACTCCTGTCTCGAATTGCTGGTCCTTCAACATCGAACAAATCAGCGACCACGTCCATCAATGAGGATTGCAAGGTAAGTATAATCCGATATCAAGCTTTAATGCTACTAATTTTGTACCTTTTCTTGCAGATGCTTCCAATTTGAGGATAAATCGTTTTCAAGAGGGAGAGAATGATGTGATCATGGACCGTGAGGTCTCGGAGCAGCTAGAACCTGAGGAGTTTAAACCTGAAGAGTAGCTCGTAGCTGAGGAGCGGCTTGATCCAGACGAAGCCTTAGGCGAATCATCCGGTCCCATGACCCAATCAAAGACTTAACGACTCAACCGTGTCGTCCAAGCATTTATCCGACAAGATTCGGACCGCTTAGCGAGTGCTTATCCGATTACATTGATCGTGATCCAAGCCTCCGAAAGTCATCATTAATGGAGGCGCCGGGACTTGCACTCTTTTTCCCTTCTCTCGGTTTTGTCCCACAAGATTTTTCGAGAAAGGTTTTTAACGAGGCAAGTCGCGGGACTATTTCCCGGGCCCATTAAATGACAAAGGATCCACGATATTAAAGACTAAGAAAACTAATAAAGTTTTCGCCCAATGCATGGAGAGTTAGTTGTAGTCTTCTTGAAACTTGTTGTCTTTTAATGCATTTCATTTAATGAGGGTGCTTCTTACCTAACTCCTTTTTTCTATATAAGGAGCACTCCTCTCTCATTTATAGAACAACCAACTTTTTAATCAAATCTTCTTTTCAAAGACTCTCTCTTAAGTTTTGGAAATGCTTAGTCACTTTAGGAATTTGTTTTCTTAGTGAATCTAAGTCCGAAAGTCCGAGAGATCTTTCATCTCTCTTGGAATTTTCATTCGTCTTCCATCGCATCGCTGTTTGGGTTTATCCTCTCGCCGCCACGATCTTTCGTGTTCAGACTTTTCTGAGAGTTAACCGTATAAGCCTCTGCATCTTTCCACCTGGTCGTTTCTCGCATCTCCCACATTCATATCACCTTCGAATCATCTTCATTTCATTCCCTTTCAATCCAAAGTTTTCCGCACCAGCTCTCAAACAACCAACGACGCAGTGAGGGTCTATGAGTCTGATCCTAATCCCTTAGGATCACATCAGGTTAGTAACACTCGGGCCTCATATATCACCGTCTTGAAGGACTAAAACATATGTGTGCGGCAAGCAGAGAGAAGGAGAGACAGATCAATTGTTTCTCCATGAGAACTCAATCTTGCAACTCAGAATCCTGTTCATGACGTATATTTCTTCGCACCGAAAGCTTTGACTTGGTATTCGATTGTGTGTGATCTTATTATTCATGGTACATTTCGATCTTGTTAATCCAATTGGAAATTTATGCTTTCAGTTTCAGCACAACAAAATGTTTCAATATAAGTTATTTCTCCTTAAGTCTTCCAAATATCCTTAAATATTGATTTTTCTTGAGTTTTACCATTTTGGACTAGTGATTTCGACACAATCAACTTTTTTGCTAACGATATTTAATCATATGTGTTGATTAAAGAAAAAAACACTAAAGTATAACTTATCATATGGGATGAAGGGTTTGGATTAGTACAAGTGTCTCATTCATAACTACTAACTAATAATTGTCGTCGGTAGCGATGCCCCCATGAAAGTGAAGTAAGATTGATAAGTTGGTGCCCATACGTGATGATGTTATAAAGCTAATGGATCAAATGAAAGAAAGATAAAAAGAAATTTGTAAAGATGAACTCTCCACAATAATTAGTGATTACTTTATTGAATTTGATTGAGACATTGGCACATGCCTCATGCCAAACCACCCTTCCTTTTTCCCTTCTCCCTTTTTAGTTTGGGACCTTCACAAAATCCCAATTACATATATGAGAAATTATATTAATGTTAAAGATGCTCAGTTTGGCCTATCCTTAACAGTGGAGGTTAATTTAGTTAAGGACATTCCCGCCCAACTCTATTTTTTATTTTAAAATTAAAAAACTTTAAAATGAACCTTACTTCATGTTCAACTTTAAAATGGAGAAAAAGAAATAATATTACAGCATAAAATGAGTAGCTTATTCATTACTCTAACTAGAAAGTTAACGCGCCAAGAAAATTGTATAGGGTTCTGATTATTGTTTTCTATTTTATTTATAACTTTGATTTTATGTGTATTTTTTCTAACTTAATATTTTACTCGCTAAAATTTGATTTAATAATATTGATATGATCATCTATTTAAATTTTGGTATCAAAATATTGGTTGACCAAATATAATTGTGCTTAGATATTCCTTGTCGAAAATATTAAAGTTATTATTGCTCTAATAATTGATAAAATTAAAATTATTTTAGATATAGTTTATAATTTTTAGATATCTTTCACACTAATAACATATATTTAGATAGAGATTTTTAATTTGTATTGTTAGTATGATCTAAAATCGCCTCTCCATTTACACCATAATACAAAAAATATGAATTCTTCTTTACTTATATTTTTTGGATTTGCTAACATTAAAGGGTTATAACCATTCTCTTTATTTATTTTTATTACAATTCTCATATCATCACATTATTTCAAATTTTGAAACTTTTTTTGAGATGGTTTCAAATTTGAAGGTAATCTCACATGTTGTCTTATTTTTTTTATAACAAATTTGCTAAGAATTCTCTCATATTTGTACAATAAACCTAATTTTCCTATTTTTCGCCTTAGATTTTCAATCTCTTTACATCATTTAGCCACTTTTTAGTTTTAGTTATTTTTCCTAATTTCATTGTTTAATTTTTTTTTAAGGGAAATGTTTAAATTTAATTCTCGTTCGTTCTTTAAACTTTATTTTATTTTGTTAGCTTTAAAGAAATATTTTTAAAATAATATGTTTAATGATGTTTTTAATATCATTATTTTTCTTTTACTTTTGCGGAATCTTAGTAACATTTCAAAATCTCAAATTAAATGATTTTTAAATAGACTTTTCGGATAAATTTATATTTTGGTTTTACTTATAAAATACCATTTTTGTATTTGTTACTCTTATAATTTATCCAACAATTATTATAACAAATATGATAAAATACAAATAGCATTCTATCACTCATAAAATATTCTATTTTTAAATAAGATAAATCCTAAATAAATTTTTTTTTTAAATCGAATTATATTAGTAGTTTTAAAATGTTTCATTATTTTTTACCCAATTATGTAATTTCTTTCATTCTTTAAATTAATTTTTTGTCATATTTCTACTTATTATTTATAATATAAATATACAAACAGTTACGATCAACTATTGAATGAGTATATTAAACATAATTTCATGTTTAATTTTTTTTATTTAGATGGACACCCTAGATGGAGCGAAGACTCTCTAATTATATATAAGATTTGAAATATTATTTTTGGAATTAGAAGTAGAGTAAAGTAGAAGAAAAAAATTAACTTTATTTTAGAATTATTTTATTTTGGAGTAAAAGAATAGAATGATACATTAGAAATGTTCTAATGAAGTTAAATGGATCGTGTTGATTTTGCTTGAATGTAATCACATGTTATATGAGGTAGTCAACATAATGTTTGTAATCAATCATGCCAATATGTGTTTCTTTTTCGCTTCTTCTTCTTCTTCTTCTTCTTCTTCTTCTTCTTCTTTTGCCATCATTTCTTCTGTTTTTTTGGGCATCATTTCTTTTTCGCTTCTATTCGTTTTCTCAAATTCGTACAAAGCATTGAATTACAAATTTGAAGTGGAATCATGCCTTCTTCATATATAATAACAACATTTTTTTTGTCATAAAAATTAAAACTCTGGATCAAAAGTTTAAAAATTTTATGATCTAACCGATTTGCAAATCAATATTGAAAATTAAAGGGAAATATAAGAATCTAACCAAAGATTCACCATTAATTCGTTCATCCATAGTTCAAAATGTTAATTTACTTTTTTCCCTTTATTTTTTTTTCAAATCGGGTTTTTTTGATAAAAATCTCCTATTTTTTCTTTCCTTTTTGGAATTCCTCACATTCTTAATTAATCATTTTTGTACGGTTTGTTAGCAAATTAGCCCAAATATAAAATGATGGTGGTTTAATAATTTTCATCCTTAAATCTGAAATTGAATTATGTGAAAATAAAAAAACACCATAAAAAGCTTGAAAGTTTGGGAGGGTCCAAGAGTCAAATTTTTAATTATGTTCGAGACCGGTTGGGCGATCGGGTTAATGGTTGGTCCTCCAAATACCTATCAAAAGGGGGCAAAGAGATACTGATTAAATCAGTTGCTCTTGCGCTACCCAATTACGTCATGTCATGTTTCAAGCTCCCCAAAGAGTTAACAACAAAGTTAACCAGTGTGATTTCTTAATTCTGGTGGAGTTCCAATGGATGTAACCGCGGTCTCCATTGGGTTGCATGGGACAAATTATGTATTCAAAAAGAGGAAGAAGGTTTAGGCTTCAAGTCTCTGGAGGATTTCAACACGGCCTTATTGGCTAAACAGTTGTGGAGGCTAATTCAGTTTCCTGGTTCCCTGGTTGCTAGGGTATTACGAGGCCGTTATTTTAGGAAGTATCATCCTTTAATTGCGAAGAAACCGCACTCACTCTCTTTCGGATGGAAGAGCATTTACTCGACTCAGGAATTTTATTAGGCAAGGAGCAAGGGTAAGAATAGGTTCCGGAATTAATACCTCCGTCTGGCACGATCCATGGATACCAGATGCTAATCCACGACCAGCCAGAGGTCGGGGGAGTCCTTGGTACCCTAGTTTACAAGTCTACCAACTGATAAATCCATTTACGAGGGATTGGCATCTGCCTTTATTAGAGGATCTTTTTAACCCAGAGGATATAGAACTAATTCGCGGTACCCGTCCTAGCCGAAAAATTTCTTACGATGACTTAGTTTGGCATTACACAAAATCCGGAAAATATACGGTCAAGTCAGACTATAAGATCCTGAATTCTAGGGAGGTAATACGGGTTAACAATAATGGCTGGAGACCTGGACTGGAAGCTTTAAAAGCATACACTTGGCGGATAAAATGTCCTTTGAAGATACAACATCTTCTTTGGCAACTTATCACAGGGAGTATAGCGGTGACCACAAAATTAGTTCACAGAGGCATACATTGTGATACCATCTGTACACAATGCGGATCCGCAGAGGAAACAATTAATCATGTTTTCTTCGAGTGTACCTCGGTTATGAAAGTTTAGGATTCTTTCAAGGATTAGGAACGAAGGCAGGCCTTCCCGTCAGATTCTATATACTCAAATTTGGACTATCTTTTTTGGCGGACCCCGTTGAGAAATTCTGATAGGGATCGCTATGCAATATTCTTGTGGATTCTGTGGTTAATATGGAAAGCACGTAACAAAAAAATTTTCCAAGGGGTACAATCGGATTTCGATGAGATTCTCCGAAATGCAGAGACGGATTCTATAGCTTGGCATGAAGCGCAAGTCATTCCGCCTCTTGACGAGGAACAATCACTTGTGGAACCAATTGTTACAGATGGTTTATCTTGTCGAGTAGATGGATCATGGAAACAATCTGATCACACTTTTGGACTTGGATGGTTTTGTACGAATTCAGACAACGAAGTAATCTTGCTGGGGGCTAAAGGCCAACGCAGAAGTTTGTCACCACTGCATTCAGAGTTGGAAGCTCTGTTATGGGCGATGACTGAGCTGCACAACCGAGGAATAGACTGTCAGGCTTTCCAAACGGACTGTGCGGAATTAACAAACATCGTAAATCAACTGGATGACTGGCCAGCATTCCATACACAACTACAAGATTACCATATGCTTCAAGACCTCTTCCCTGACTTCTCTTTGACACTTATTCCACGTACGGCGAATACAGTAGTCGATACTCTGGCGCGAGGAGCACGATCTCTTCATAATGATTTTATTTTTGTAGACACTCGCCCCCCCAGATTGGTCATCCAATTTGAGGGGAAACTTTTGATTATTGTGTGGTTGAAAAAAAAAACATTATAAAAAACAAGCATTAAGTAGAGTTTAGAATTTAGATGGACGAAGGGAGATTGCAATAAAGCGATGCTCTTGTGAAGAATCATTATGGAAACTCCACTCATTTTATTACTTACTAGGAGAAGTCCCGCGCTACGCGCGGGTTTGTGTTTGAAATTTTTTTACTTCTCAAATTTGAGGTGCGGTTTGATGAAATTATTTTTTATTTGTAGTGTTTTTATTGTAGTGCATTCTTATTAAAAGTGTGTAATGTTTAGAAGTTTAATAATTTGAATATGAAAGCAATAACTAATATTAATGTGTTTAAAATTTTAAAAATGTTTAATAGGCATAGCGCGCTTTTAGTTAACCACATGAATACAAAGTTTCTCGACAAAACAACCTCATGTAGTGTAGGCATGCTTGTTGGTGCTCATATCTTCTCTTCGCGAAGACTTCATGTGTTTTTTTTACATAGCAAGAATGTCGGTCTCGCCATGGTGATCAAATTTTAGAGGTGCTGTAATTTAATTTTTAATTTTTAATTTTTCGGGTAAAAAGTATAACGTGAATTAGAATCATTATTGTAAACTTTTGGAAAATAATTTTTGATGATTATATTTTTGTAAACTCTTCTCATCCGAACTGGGTAACCCGTTACGGAGTGACTTTCAGATTATTGTGTGGTTGTTAAAAAAAAGAACTTTGGGAAATACAATAGACTAATGATAGTAGTGTAAACAGTTGGTATTGATGGAACATACACACATATACGTTACAGTGTTACATGCATTATTCTTTGATTATATAATCGTTTGTATTTGATTAATGAGTTTATCATGGTCACCAGATTTACTATATTTTGATTTTGTAGTGTTTTTTTAAAAAATTGAAGAAATGTTTATAACACAATTAAAAATAAGGTAGAGTTGGGCATAATACCCAGACCCGAATACTCGAACCAGAACTGGCCTGAAAAAGTAGAACCGAACCGAACCGGAACCGGAACCGAGTAATCTATATTCCTAGTTAAGCATATAGCCATCTAAATTTGAAAGTAGATATGAATTTTTATTAGTGAACTATAAAGACATTTTGTCATTATTTTTTTATTCCAGAAAGTAGCTCACACTTTAAATTTTTATCTTGTTAAGTTCGGATATATATATACAC
>OVAN01017070.1:0-10223 GCA_900406275.1 Anastatica hierochuntica
GTATAGTTAAGTATGGTTAAGTATTTACAATATACTTGGGTGATATACTGCATGTTTCTCTTTTACTTATCGAATCGTTTTGGGGCTAGGACTGTATGAGTAGTGGGTTGGGTTTCCAGGCTCATCACTGAGTAACGTTGTTACTCACGACTCTCTTGTGCGTGCAGGTAACCACTAGAATGGGGACTTCTTTTTCTTTGGGGTGCAAAGGAACGTCTAANAAAGGAACGTCTAAGCCAGCGTTAGTTTTGTTATCCTTGCAAATGGAAATTTGATGTATAGCTACATAAACGTTGTTGAGCCTTAGGCTCTAGGGGAAACTTATATGTTTTCTTGTAAGACTTTTAAAGTATTAAGTATATATAATATAGAAAGTTTTATACAACTACTAGTTCCAAATGATATTAGTCCTTGTCCGGACGAACTAACTGTTAATCGTTGCTCAACGGGTTGAAAATCCTAGAGCAATGGTTAGCAGGATATATGGTGAACTCGGACAGTTGGTTCAAGGAACCCGAATTTGTTTTGGGAACCTCAGATCGACCGTCTAGGAACATCATATGTGCCACTTCTGTTCAGCAATGAACGGGGGTGTCACACAGCCCCTCAACAAGGTCAAATGGCTAACTCCTTTTATGAAAATTTCCACAGAATCATGAGCAAACAAGAAATTGAACCATATAGGCTATCCCCATGGATACTATGGAGATTGTGGAAGAATAGGAACGAGTTATGCTACAAGGGTCGTGAATTCGATGCTCAAGAAGTGGTGAGGAAGGCATAAGAAGATGCAGCTGAATGGGAAGAAAGTATGAGGAAGGAAAAAGAGGAAGAACTTAGAACAGGTGCAACTCTGAGACCTTCGAATAGAGCAGACAGTAAATGGATCCCACCCCCTCCATAATGGACCAAATGTAACATTGATGAGGCTTTTCCTAAAGACAGAGACCAATGTGGATTGGGTTGGATCTTTCGTGATTGCCAAGGCAAGGCAAGTTGGTTAGGTGCAAAAGCTATCCCAAAACTTCATTCATCTTTGGAAACAGAGGCTGAGGCTATGAGATGGAGCATCCGCTCATCTTATAACTTGGGGGTACAAAAGAGTTATTTTTGAATCAGATTCTAAGGAACTAATTCAAATTCTTGCAGATGAGGATTGGTGGCCTTCACTAAAACCAATTTGCCAAGATATTCACCATGGATTGTCTCTATTCGTAGGTGCAAAGTTAAGTTTCCGTGTTCGTGAATCAAATGTGGTGGCGGATAGAGTAGCAAAGGAGGTTCTCTCTTTTGGGATCGATGCACCTAGGCTTTACACTATTGTGCCAAGCTGGATTAAAAGCTTTGTTGATCTTGATAAACCTTTGTACTAACGTTGGTTAATTATTAGTTGATGTCTGAGCCAAAAAAACCCTAAATTCATATACCCAAATCCTAAACTTGAATACCTTTGCGGGAATTCGGAAAGTGGACTTTGCGGGAACAAGATGGGAAATTTGAGAATTAAATATTTCGTTTGTGTGCCATTTTAATTTTGGACGAAACGGGAATGGAACGGGACCGAGCCGGAATGGAATGGGAATTCTCAAAATATTAAGAAAAAAAATCAAAATACATTCATAATTTATCTGTCACTAGAGTTTTAATAAAATGTATTATGATAAATACCGAAAATGCTAATGAGAAAAATTTTGATTTTTTATGAAAATAACAAAAAAAAATTTAATTAGAAACAAAAGCTAATAAACCATTCAATATTAATTAAAATAATAAATAATGTCTAACACTTAAAATAAATCAAATAATATACTTGAAATTCTTTTATTCAACATTATTCCTTGCTTAAAATTAATTATATATATGCAATTTTAAAACTTTTAACAATAATATTTGTTATATTAGTTATATCATAGTTATTTACTATTTATATAAATTAAGCACTAACATATTTATTCGGGACAAACGAGACTTTGGGAATTTCTGTTCCCTTCCCATCTCGTTCCCATTCGGAAATCTAAAACTTGTCCCATTTTTGTCCCATTTCAATTTCGGAACGAGAACGGAACGAAACGATTTAGGACATAATACGACAGAACATGACGAGAATTGTGCCCACCCCTACCCTAAATCATACAACAGAAAAAATAAACCCTAAACTATAGTTGTAACCAAAACTCTAAACAGTAAACTTTAAACCTTAATTCATGAACCAAAAACCCTAGACCCAAAACTTAAACCCTAAACCTTAAATATAAAAATAAAAAATTAACCATACAACTAAAAATTAAGACTCTAAACCCTAAACCAAAACCCTAAACCTAAACCCCAAACTGTAACAAAAAATGTAAACCTTAAATATGTATTCATAAACTCTTGCCCTAAACCTAAACCCACAATCAATTTTATCACGTGGACAAATCCCGAAATGTTACACCTAAACCATAATCATTACACACAAAACCCTAAACTCGAATAATCAAACACTAAAAAAAAACTTTAATCATTATATCCTAAACTAAATAACTACAAAACACTAAAGTAAACCCTAAACTCTTAACCACTAAACTATAAATCCGAAAAAATAAAGCGCAAACCACAAACCCTAAACCCTATGTCCTGAACCCTGAAAATAAACCATAAACTATGAACTCTAAACCCTAAACAATACACTTTAAACCCTAAACCTAAATCCCTAACATTAAACCCTAAATTCTGTACCTTAAACCCTAACCTCGAATCCCTAACCTTAAATCATAAATCCGAGAATCCAAACAATTATCCTAAACTTTAAACTTCAAACCCCAACCTTTTGATAATTAATTAATATAAATGAAAATAAAAATAAAAACCTCAACATTAAACCTTAAACTTCAGACCATAAACCCTAAACCCCGAACTCTAAACCCTAAACCTTAAACTCTAAACCTAAACCCAAAACCATAAACCAAAACCCAAAATTCAAACTCCAAATCCTAAACAATAAACCCTAAACTCAAATCTTAAATCGATCCTAAATACAAATCATAAACTCTAAACTCAAGCCTTAACCCTAAACTAAACCTTAAACCCAAGCCCAAACCCTAACTAAAACCCAAAACCCAAAATCCTAAACCCTAAATCATAATACATAAAGCTGAACGCGTTCAACGTAAGTGCGACAAGCAGACAAAATTATAACCCACCGGATTTCGACACGTGACAGTTAAGTTAATATAAATTTTCGTATTATTAGTTATTTACTTATTAAAATGATAAAATAACAAAAAAATGGAAAAATATTTGATTTTTAGAAAATGGTAGCTATATAAATAAAACATTAAATAAGAGAAAAACTATAAATTCATAAAATAAAAATTATAAGATACACATAAAATGTATGATAATACATTATAAAATTAATAATCTAATACATGTTTTTTTATAATAGTGATTTGACATAATATCGAAAGTTTAATTTAAATTTTAAATTTGCACATCTTAGCTTTTACATTGAATTTCATCATTAAAAATTATTAAGAATGAAAAAAAATTAAGGCTAGGAAAATATTTTATTTGAAGTACATATCAGATTTATTATATTAAAATTGATATTAAGTACAATTTAATGGCATAGCCGAGTGGAATTGATGCTCCCAGCTCCTTCCTCCCACCAAGGATCGTTAAGACGAGATCACATACTGAGTTTTGGGGTTTTTTGACGTTTGACAAACAAATGGTAAGTAAATTATCAGGGTCACATTATGGTATTTTCTAAGTTTCTAATTCAACGGTATTTTTGTAAGTTTCAAATTCAATGGCATTTTATTAAGTTTCAAATTCATTGGCATTTTTTAATTCATTTTAAAATTTTGTGGCAGTTTTGCAATTTTCCCTTAAAGTTACTCCTTTTCTACAAATTTTTTTAAAAAATATTAATTAAATTAAGATCCACTTTATGCAAAGATAAAATATGTTAAAATCAGAGTTATAACATTAAAAGTTTAAGCTGATAAATGATGTAATAAAAATCGTATAGTTAGATTTTTTTATTATAATATAAGTTTTATTTATAAAAATCTATTTTTTGTTTCATAATAAATAAGTCCAAAAAAATTTAGCGTGATAAAATCTAAAAAAATCTTTTTTGATAAACTATAGAAGCTTAAAATTAGGTTTCCAATTTAATATAAAATAAAAGTAATTCATATTTATACTTATTCAAATTGTTGAACGGCAAATTCCAATGATTTTTGTTTTTATTGTTTTAAAAAATTTTATATTAACCTTTGACACAAAATGAAAATATAACCGAGTTTCAATTCTACATAAAGTTTTAGAAATTGTTTCCATAACGCATTATTGTATTATATTTTCTTAGTAAAGTAAATATAGGCTGACGGAATATAAGAGACATTTTAATAAAGATGGGCATCATTACTCGTAACTCGGTTTATACTTGCTATTTGTCTCGTACTCGTTTTAAAAATCAAGTACTCGGCTTCGTCAAGCCAAATATCAAGTCGACAATTTTTATTATTTGCAAGTCTGAAACAAGCATCAAGTATCACGATTATATTTAGTATTTATATCGTTGCTTGTCCCATTACTTGTTAATAATTACTTCATACTTGATCTATAATTCACAAATCTAAACGGTTCATTATGTCAAATTTGCAATAGGCACCTACGATACCATAAGTTTAAGGATTTTTTTTTGAAATTTGTCTCTTCCTCTTCCTTTAATCTAGTTAATTTTGCAAAAATTTCTAAGATTTTATACTTTCACTTTCAAAACAAATGTAATGTCGCTTGCGGTTGTCCTCTTACCATCTATCGTAACACGATTCCTTTTTTAAGTTATTTTCTTATGTTTACTTTGTTTATTCATCTCTATATATTAATCGAGGAGACAGAAAGAGAATATTTTGAACTTTTAAGATGAGTTGTCAAGCTTAGAGCGATTAGGAGAGTTATTAACCAATGAAAAAAATTCAAAATTGTTTATATTTAGTTGTGAAATTAATTACAATCGATAATAGTTAAGATATCTGATACTTAAATCTAAAGAATAAATGAATATTTAATTTGAATTATTTTTAAATATAAAAAGATTCAAATAAGATATTTAAAGTGGTGTTTATTTTGTCCCACATCGATTGTGAAACTATAGAAGAGCAATAAAATTACAGTATAAAATAGAGCTCTCATGTTCAATTGCAAATCATCTTTTTCAAATGAATGTGCTCGGTTTAAATAAATTGAATCGAATACTAATTATTTTTTTGGTTCAAAAACATTTTGAATTGAGTTAAACATTTCTTTTACATTCTTTAGTTTTGATTTCTTTCGGATTAAAAACAAATCGAAATCAAATCATTTAATGTTTCGATTTTCATTTAAATTTTCCAAATAAAAAAGATAAATTATTAAATACTTCAGTTTAAAATATTTTGATAAAAATATTTTTTTAATATTTTTTAAAATTTGTGAATAATAAAAAAATTGTTAAATTTTTATAAACCAATTTCGCAAGTCCAATATGTCTAAAGCATTAAAAAATTTAAAGTGGTGTTTTATTTTACCCCATATTTTTTATAAGAGTTGTAAAGAACAATAAACTTATTATATAAAATAGACTTCATATGTTCACTTAGAAGACATCTTTTATCATATTTTATATGTTTGGTTTTAAGTAATCGAAATGACTAATAATTAATTTTATAGGTTTAAAATAATTTGAAATGAGTTAAGATGTAATTAAATGAGATTTGATTTGCAATTAAATCACATTTCGTATAACTAAATCGTACCAGATACGTCTTTGATAGTTTTTCGATTGGGTTGTTATCAAGAATCTCGGCCTAAACCTTTTAGGTAAGTAAGATATCATCATTTTATTAATATTAAATAGTTTAGCTAATTAGCAATAATACATGGTTTTATTATTTTTATAATTTATCAACCACAAGATTATATGGTAAGCTTGATATTTATGTATTTAATGTGATCTCATTTTGTTTAAATTGTGAGCAAAATCCGGAATACGCATTCGATTAGTAGTTAAATTTGTAGTTAATGTGATCACATTTTGATCTCATATTTCTTTGAGAGTCACTAACAAAAGATTTTATACGATTTATTTTTTACGTTTTAAAATGCCCCGAATATTCTCTAATATCAAGAACGTTACCCGCTATATAAAGATGTAGTTAACTCTACATTCCAAAGCATCAAAACACTCAAAACAGAAGAAGAATAAGGTCAATCATAATTTAAAAAAATAAAGTTTTCGAACTAAAGCCGTACAAGTCAACATGGAAGATCGTTGCTAAGATCTTTCGATTGTGGAAGCAAGTTACTCCTTATGGAAAAACTTTGGAACTCATTCTTTGTGATATTCACGTAAGTTTTAAACATGTATTATTTATATTTGTTATTATTTTCATTATAGATATCTAATAATATCTTTTAATTAATTTACAGGAGACAAAAATCGGTGCAACCATTAAAAACAACATTGATCACATTTTGAATGTCTCTTAAAAAAATGGGAGACAAAGGTGTTTCAAAATTTTGTGGTTGGTCCAACAGTCGGTGCTTACAAGAGTACAGATCATCCATACAAGATGTTTTTTTTATCAAAACACAATTGTTCCAAAGTAAGCTCCTATTAGACATATAGATCAATCTATATATACATATTCATAAATATATTAATACCTAAAAACTATACATATGATAACTTAAATAAATTTAAAAATGTGTGAATTTTACAATAAACAACGTTAATTTGTCATTAAATTTAGAATTTTTTCATTGCGGGGCAAGTACCTAGTATTTTTTTATTAACTAAGCTTTTCAAGAACCATCAGTAATAGACACCTGAGGTACCGTGAGTTTAACAAAAAAAGTTTGAAATTTGTCTCTTCCTCTTCTTTTAATCTCGTTGATTTTGCAAAAATTTCTAAGATTTTATACTTTCGTTTTCAAAATAAATGTAATATCGTTTGCGGTAGTCCTCTTACCATCTACCATAACATGATTCATTTTTTAAGTTATTTTCTTTGTATTTGCTTTGCTTATTCATATTTCTTTATTAACTAAGCTTCCGAAGAGCCATCAGTAATATTTACTGTTTAGATTTGTCTGAAATATGAACATGAATTTTCAATGTTTTTCCCGCGTCTCCTTTTCAACAACCATTTGTCAGATTGCTCTCTCAAGGATCCATTTTCTTTTCTACTTAACTTTGCATTCAATAGAAAAAGAGAAAAACTAGGCTTGAGCATATTATCCGATCCGAATCGAAACGAAGAGAACCGAATCGAATTTTCGATTCCGGTTTCGGTTCCAGAGAAATAACCGAATGGATCCTAAATTTTGGAACCGACGGAACCGTAACCCGAACCGAAATTTTGGAACCGAATCAAATTATAAAAAGAACCGAGTGGATCCTAAATTCGGGAACCGAAAGAACCGGAACCGAAAATTTCGGTTAGGAACTGAATTTTAACACCACAAAATAAAAAATATGGTTCGATTTCAGTTTCGGTAACGAGAAAAAGAACCAAATGGATCATAAACTTCGGAACCGAAAGAACCGAAACCGAACCGAAAGTTTTGGATCCGGAACCGAAACCGAACCGAATTACAAAAAGAACCGAATGAATCCTAAATCTCTGAACCAAAAGAACCGGAACCGAACGGTTCTTACCCGGAACCCAACCGAATATCCGAATGCCCAGGGCTAAGAAAAACCCATGAAAAGAAACAAAATCTCTAAAAAATTCTACTATGCCTTGATTCTATTTTTAATTTTTGGGGTTTAATTAGCTTTTTCTATTAAGTTTTAAGAAGCTAAAAAAATAAAAATAAAAAATCACAAGTATCAAAGCGGATCAAATATTTAACGGGTATATAAAAAATTTAAGGGTACTTGTTTTAGCAAATGCTTGTTTTAGGTAGATCAAGTAACAAGTAATAAATTTTCATTAGTTGATAAGCCAAACCAAGCGACAAAATTTTGAAACTTGTCCAATGTCCAACTCTACATTTTAACATGAACTATATATTTTAAAAGAACGAGATTCTAACTAATATTAGTTGCGTACCTAAGGAATCTCTTTATAAGCTTTAAGGTGTCTTATATTCCACTGTCTCAAACGTTATAAACGATAGGTTACCTCGTCTAGCGAGACAATTTTTTATATTTTTTCATTTTTTGGTTGTTCTATTCTATTATAGTTTGCCACACCACAACAACTTTAAATAATAAAATAATCGTTAGTGTAAAAAAAATTAATATTAGATGCAGAAAAATAGTTTTTAAAATCATATCTCAGAAATTTTCAAATGCCTAAATGGTCAAATTGGATGGAGTAACTAGGGTTTTAGCCCATCATGGGTCTAATCGAGTTCCAGTTTGTTAGTCTAAATGTACAGCAGAGGCCTGCAAGCATCAAAGATCCTACATAATATAATTATATGGACTTATGGTTTTTGTTATTTTTTAGTCTACAAAATAAGGAGATGGTTGATCCAAAGGACAATCTCTTTTCTCTTAAGAGAAGAAATGGTAGTACACTATATACACATAAATTATCAGAAACAGAGCCTGACAAGTGACAACAACAAAAAAATTTCAGAAACAATAATCGTGCTTTTTGAAAATAATGGGTCCGTAAATATCTTTTTTAGTAGTCATAATATCATTGGTTTGTACAAAACTATTTTTCTCATTTGTTTTTCTTTTATCATAGTTCATAAAATTTATAAAGTTGAAACCAAGCTTCCTGGTGTACAGAAAATATTACTTAGGAAATGTACTGAATTAGACATAAGAGGGTATTTGATTTTTTTTTATTTTTTGCAAGAGGGTATTTGATTTTTTAATGAACTTTTATAAAAGTTTGGTGACTAAAGAAGTAGTTGAGTATTTTTACAAAAAAATCTCAACAATTCCACTTAAAACTATTTGATTTGAATATTTGTACCATTGACAAAAATATTTCACTAAAACATTTTAAAATCACTTAAAATGTTTTTTAAAATAGTGGATTTGAAGATACATTTTAAATCACAATTTCAATAGCAATAAATTTTATAAGACTTTTAAATTCTTGTTTGAAAAACATGAAATTTCATATTTTAATACAAATCGCTCTAAATCATTGTTTGAATACACCACCATTTGATTTATCAAAAAAAAAAATAACATCATCTTGCAAAGTGTGGACATTTGACCAATTGGTGATCAATTTTTAATATATCAAATATTTGATCATCGATTTTTCAAAACTGCAACAAGAGGTCAATGTTGATTAGAGTTGAGTGTCTGAGGTCCCGTTCGGGTCCCGATTCGATTTAGGTCCCAAACACTAACCCTGTAAAATCCATTCATGTTTTTGAAAGGTTTGGATCGGATTCGGTTAATATGTTTTGGGGTTTGGATCATAATTAGTAAACTTATTGAAGTCTGATCACATCCGATACTTTTTTTGGGTTCGAGTATTTTTGGATATTTCACGTTTGAGTTCGTTTTTTAGGTTTTTCCTATTTTGTCAGATTTTTCCCGGTTTTGGGTTCGGTATGAGGTTTTTAGGTGTTCCAGGTTTTTCGGATTTCGCATTCGGATTCGATTTAGAATTTTAAAATTTTTTGGATACCCATTCAGATTTGGATAAAACTCAATACTGAAACACTGGCAAAGGAAACTTGATCAGGTGTTTTTCATATTGGTTTGGGTTCATATTCAATTTTTTTTTGAACCAAGGTCGGTTCGACTTGTCAGATTCGGGAGAAATATCCAACTCTAGTGCTGATTATTGCCAGAGGGTGAACATATTGCACTAGTTTACCTCAAGTTCATCACAAACTAAAGCACTAGAAGAAAGCCTAAGTCCAAATTGTCCAAACAAAGTGGTTTACTTTACACTGGATATTGAAATCAAATATACTTGTCATATGGGTATAATTCATCTACTACTATATTACCTTGCTTGGGTTATTAGAAATCATATCTTAGAATTTATGAAATATTTACTTAAAATGATCCATATAGATAAAATCACATATATGTAATATTCCAATTTGTGGAGATAAAAGTGGTGTGTGAAGATAGTTTAAAAGAATTGATTTGGTTAACTATATCATGAAAGTGCATTTATCTCTTCGGTCACTTATCCTGAGAGAACTTGATGTATTCGTATTTTATCGGTTTTTACTACGGTTTTCATTCGAAAATT
>OVAN01017071.1:0-10222 GCA_900406275.1 Anastatica hierochuntica
TTTACGATTTTTGAAGTTTCGGATTCGTTTCGGATCCGTCAAAAAATTACAGATATATTAATTTTTTATTTCTAAGAACCCTAAATTAAGAGACTATGGTTGTAGCACAAAATTTANCTCTTAACATAAAATAATATTAAAAAATTGTTAAGAAACCCATTAAGAGTTTCTTTGTTAAAGATGACCTTAGGTCACTATAACAAACTTATTTTATTTAATTATATCTACTTACATACTAAATATCACCTAGCTAGGGATTAATTAAATGCATCCTGACGGAAACACAATTGTTGATTAATAAGCTGCAAAAAGGTAAGCTTTTTTTAGAAAAGTTTAAGTGTTAGAGTATCTTTAACCAGGATATTTAAAGCTGGTTTTTTAAAAAAATAAAAAATCATTAGGGGGAGAGAGAAAGGAAAAAAACGTTACGATTTATGTCGGTTTCTTTCACTATTCGTGGACTTTGCCGACACGTGGCGGTCCAGATTGGTGCGTCTTTTATTTTTTATTTTTTAATTCGGATAAAAAAATAATAATAAAAAAAAATTATTTAAGAAACCCAAGTGGGTTTCTTTGGTTAATGATGCTCTTACATCTTCAATAATCAATATGATCCATTAATTATTTGTAAATTGCCCGTTATCATGATTCCTTGATCTAACTAAACCCGAGTATATCATAGCAAAATGTATAAGATCGAAGTAGTAGGTTGACTGGTTAATGACTAGCCCATAAAACTATCATTATATAAGTTTACCAATATAAATTATTTGCTAGCTTGTGTAAAAATAATATTATTTTCGTTGAACAAAAAATATTATTATTATTTCAATTCTGATTGGTCTCTGCCCAATTCTAGACTAAGCTTAGGACACGGAACAAATTACTAAGATTTTTGTATCTCTTAATTGTGCAGTGTAACAAGTTAAACAATATATATATTCTTTTAGTTTTGTTGCTTAATCAAATTAGTTAATTATGAGCTTTTAGAAACGCCCGAAACAAAATAAATTTGAAAATTATAGAATCATGCTTTATCTTAAAGTGACTCTCGAATTGAGGCTACTTTATCAAAACTAGATGTTCTATTCATAAAGCCGAGTAAGACAAATAAATAGATTTCACTATATGAGAAGGATAATCTAATCCTGATTTAGATTAAAAGGATTGGTCCAAGAATCAAAAAGTTTCTATTAAGATATAGATATAGTTAACGACTAGGTGATCGTGTTCGCGTTTTTGGAGACTATAAATCTATTCTTCTATTTTATCATTTTTTTCTATAATGATTATGTTTTTATAATAAGTTTTGTATGTTATAAAATATGTATCTAGGCAGATTAACGTTTTAGTAACTAATCAATCTTGATCACTTAACCAATTAGTCTTTTTGGATGATAATATTTAATATATTTAGTCGTATTTATATATCATTATGTCTAAAATAGATTGTACTACGCTTTGTTTTTTAGTAAATATATTAATAAAATTTTTCATATTTTTCAAAATAAATTAGTGAGTTAAAAAATATATTGTCTATATAAAATTTGATACATATATTATGTAAGTATAATTAACAAAATATATGTTAGTCAATCTATTGCATTCCAATAAATTTAACCATTTTTTGGGATTTAAAATTTTCCCTAAAATTTATTAGTAAACTAAATCTAAATGTAACATGTTTATAATAAAATAAGTTAATAATAAGAAAAAATCTTATACAATTATCAAAAATGCTTTTATTTTCAGGGAAAATATAATACCACAAAAAAATATTAATTATATATATGACCAATCTAATTATCAATAGAAGGAAGAATTAATGTGGTTAAAATTCTTTAAACTATATGAATTGTCTTCGGATAGAATTTATGTTTTGAGGTTAATTTGATAATATGACACATCATATTTTTTTAAAGATATGTCATCTTTTAATGCGAACATGTCATCATTTTTTGTGTGAAATTGAATGAGGTGCTGACAAATCAGCTTTTTAACTACAATGACTTCGCAAATAAAAGTAAAGGGATGTATCCCATTAATTATGACATTTTTTGAATTTTCATTTGATCTCTTCCAAATTTGTATACACATGATAAAGCATGTCATATTATCCAGAAAATACTCATCCTATATTCACCATCACTTTATTATTTTTTCCATTCGATATATCATTCAATATTAAGCGCGAAAATATATACAAAACTGATAGTGGTATACATATAAACCTGAAGTCAAGAGTCGACGGTTGATGCATGATAAGAGAGATTTGTTTTAACTTTCAAGTTTGATCTCAAACTCTAACCCCTAAGCCTCAAGATTAAGGTTAGAATTTGTAGCAAGAGGGTTATCAAACCACGAGGAGCAATCGTTTTACACACTCAATCCTATAGCTAGCTTCATTAATCTAAGTCTAAATAAGAGGAGGTTTTAGAAATTCAAGCAAATAAACAAACAAAACGAGATTAGAAAATCAAAGGTTTAGAAGCAATCGCAAGCAACAAAACGGTTAAGAAGGAAATTCGATATTAAAAACATGCAAGCAATGAATTAGGTGACTGATTGAGAAGTCTAAATGCGAATCAAATACAAGGTTAAGGCAATTAAGTCCCATTCAAAGGCTAGACAACTAATCAACTAGATCATTTCCATGAATCTAATCAATTTAATGAACTAAAATGAAGCTAATCTCCTAATGGCAACACTAAGCTCATTAATCAATAAACACAAGCCCATTAACCTACTAAACACTTTAATCAACTATTCTCATAGGCTAAGAGTGTAAAGCATAATTTAGATTGTTTTAGGCATTTCATCGAACACATTCTGAGTGTGGAATCCTTAGTATCTAGAACTTGATTGATCATGTCAAATATAGCATTATGCACCACTAAATCATGTGATTCTATGTAAACTCAACCTCTAACACCTAGATTTATCCTAATCTACCTAACTCATGCTCACATAAGAAGACTACTCACTATTCATGCTTGAAAAATATAAAAGCACATAAGTAAAACCCATAAACAAAATTGAAAAGAAGAAAGAGATGAAAAAGGAGCAAACTTTTTGCTTAAATCCAAATATTTAACAAGAATTTGCTTAAAAGTGTCAAAGAGAAACAAAGAAGTTCAAGCTTAGGGGTTTACAATGATTAAGAGTATATTTATATAAAATAGGAATCGCGTCGGATCGACCCGAGATAAATCGGGTGGGACCTTGGATAATTTGGTGATTTAGGCAATCGTGGCGGGCTGAGCTGAAGGGGGCAGGCCGCCATAATCAGCTTCTGGACCGCTAGCTTTCTCTGGAACATGCTGGCGGCCTGAGCTGAGGCGTGTAGACCGCTAGCTTTCAGTGGTCTGCCAGGATACAGGGCAATTCCGGGCAATTTGCGTGCTGAAGCGCGGGCCGCCAAATCTGCCTGCCAGGTGCTGGTGCTTGCCCGTTTCGGCTCTTAAGCTCCCAGAATTCGCTCTCGGGGGTTCCTTCCTTTGCGGGTTGATCCAAAAGACTCTTAAACATAGTATAAGAGAGGGAAAACGAACAAAATTTTCGGGATCAACAAGATTTTTTTGTATTTAATTTCCTTTTAGGCTAAATTTTTTATTCATCGATAATGTTAAACTTGATTTACTTTGGATATTGGATTTATTGAAAATTCAATAGTTTTTTAAGAAACTTTTAGTTTTTTTTGATATTTGGATTTTGATATTTGATTATTTATATTTTATAAATTTAACTTTAAAAATAATTTTATTTCTTTATTAGATATTTCATTGGAACATTTATAATTCTGTTTTGAAATTTTATAAATTTTTTAAAGAATTTAGTATGATATAATCATAAATATTATAACTTTCAATTAAAAATAAATAATTAACAAAAATTTTAACGCTGTTACTTTAAATAAGTAGATAGCTAAGTCTATGTGATTTAAAATGAATAAAGGAAATAATTGATACATTTTTTGGAAAATGAAAATAATTGGTGTATTATTATAGGCACATGAAAAGTTGGCGTATTAAAATGGTAATAGAAATTAAGTTAGTGTATTATTATAGAATTTATATAGAAATTAAGTACATTTAAAAAAGTAAAAATTTTAATGTCAAGCTAAACGAACATTATATTTTTTGTATTGTTTCAGGTTAACATTAGGTTTTATGAATTGTGCTTATTCATCTAAGATTAGCCAATAATCATGTCATCGTAAAGTCAAAAATTTAGTTTATATTTATTTGAAGTTAGTAAAACAGGTAAAATTTTAGCCAATAATCATGTCATTGTAAAGTCAGAAATTTAGTTTATATTTATTTGAAGTTAGTAAAACAGGTAAAATTTTAGTATGAAATTTTACGTTTAAGACTTTAGGAAGTTATTTGAAGTTAGATTGTGTGCTCTACGTCGGAGACAATTAGGATGCTTTAGTTGCATGAATTTGGTGAAAGGTATATTTATATTTTCCTACCAGAGGCAATTTAGTTGTACGTGGCATATTGCTTTTTTGCAGATTAGTAGTGAAATCTTGTGTATAATCACTTATCTTAAAAAACACGATCTATTCTCTGTTATTTACTGTAGTTTGTTCTTTGAAGTTGTCTACAACTTTGTAATGTGAACTAATTAACAAATATTAGAACAATATTTCTCTATGAGAAACGAACACATTTGGTTGGGAAAAATAAAGAAATAAACAACTGCTTTTTCCCCACCGCAAAACCATTTAAAAAACAAAAGTTTTCTTTAACTTTTAGCTTTCTTCTTTGTTCTTGTAAAAAAATGAGATAAACACGCAAAAGACATTCAAATTTTAAGCTTTCTTCTGATATGAACATATATTTATTGATGATGGTTCCACCTTTTGAGGATAATTGTAAAAGTTTTGGTTTATCTCTGGTCGAGAACATTGAGCTGTTATAAATTGAAACAACAGAGAAAATGCAAGGAATTTAGTATTTTCAAGGACCTTAATCAAATGTTCATTATGAATTCCTCTCTTTTAATCACGAGTTCATCACCATCGGAGCTGAAAATATTTTTAATACAAAAAGCCACAGTTTCACACAATATTTGTTCTATTTTATAAAGTAACAAACATAAAAAAAAACAAAGTAATTTTTTTAAGAATATCAGTGAATATTTGCCAGTTATACACTCACGAAAGCAATTGACACTCTTCCATTTTCTGTAGTTGTATCCAAGTCTTTTGTTTGGAGCTCTCTAATCCAAAGAGACAATAAGCTTTATTTCAGATTGATATGAGTAATTTAAGTTCAAGTGAAATAAGTTGGATGAACAAAAAAATAAAATTTTCAATATGCGACTTCCTATTCAGAAGTAAAAATAATCGGAAATAGGGCTAAAGAAAATACAGAGGGAGCACATTTAACACAAACCAACCCCCTAGCTAATATGTTCACACCATTGAAGGTCTCTAAAGATCTTACTGGAATAAATAATTTGAGGCATGTTTATAAGCTATTGAGATGAAAGAACTAAGCACCTGCAGAAGCTTAGTTGATGTTGAATAATAGTGATATTTAGTCAAAGGGCAAAACACTTAATAAAAACTTATTGTTAAGCCATTTCAAAGAGAAGGAATAAGCACCTGAAAATTTCCAGTGGCTGCTCCGACATATTTTTCCTTAGGCTTTAGCGTTGCAGCTTTAAAGTTCGCCTTTCGCTTCTAGATAACCGAAACAAAACACAAAAGATTACATAAATGAAATTTCATTGGCAACATAAGAACATAAAGAAGATACAATAAAAAGCTACATTTACTTGCCTTGAGCGTGCATCTCCGGTAGCAGCTTTGCAGGGCATATTACCACCGTCGAGAACAACGACTGGGATAATCTCATAGTGTTGGAGAAGGTTGGTTTTGTGCATGAAGTAGTCAATGTACTTCAGCTTCTTCTTCTTTCCATCAACGCGTAAAGACAACTCGATACTACATGCATATGTTGTGGGGAAAAAGTTTCAAATTAATTCATTAACTTGAAAAAAACACCTTGTGAAAATAGATTATTAGCTCAAAAATTCTCGTTTTTCCATTAAGGGGTCAAAATTCGAAATCAAAGTTACTTTTTTTATGTAGCCATGAATAAGCATTGATTCCAAACCTGTAAATACAAAGAAAAATGTGTAAACCCATGAATCCAAAACTGAATCTTTTTTGTATTTCTGGATGGTATTAATCTCCCTTAGAAATATTTGTATTAGGCAGATGGAAAACTTTTATCCATCGAATCTACTAAACACAAATAAAATTAAAGAATCAGTAGGCTCTGATATTATAATTTATATTTACCTGCACATCATTGGTGCGTCTGTGTACTCAATCAAACAGTGAGTAAAAAGATTCAAACTCGACAGAGATTTTTCTGTAGGTTAAATTGAATGTGAACATGGGAGAGGGAGAAGAATTAGGCAAAGGTTGCTGATCTAACTTGGAGATGACCAAAAATGTGTAATTGTTGATTTTGTTGGTGAAGATATTGGATTTGAACGGTACACTTCTCAATTGGTGATGTTTGTTGTTGTTGTCGTTGCTCTTCCGATGTTCGGATTCACCAAATTGAAACGGGATAGAGACGGAGGAGCCATAATATCTCAAAGGCGGAGTTTGATGTCGGAGTCCGTGATGCCGAGAGATGAACAGAAAGGAAGAAAGGGTAGCGAAAAAAAAATCCTCTCTCCTCTTTTGCTTGAAGACACAAACAGCTCCTCTTTCTCCTCTCCTCCGGCGTGTGGTGGCTTTCCACTGCCGCCGCCGGCGGATCTTCCCTCACTCTTTCTTATTTTCTCTTGGCCTTTCTCTGGTCCTCAATCTAAACCACCGATATATCTACTCCCTGGTGTTTTCTCTGGTCATCGGTAGAGACAGATCTAGGGCCCCGGTGTCGGTCTCTTCCGAAAGCTAGGATCCTCTGGTGACGCGGTGAGGTTGGAGAAGTTGGGGATCTGGTTTGGCTCGGCTTTTAGGGAGGCTAGATTTGGTCGATGCTTTTTTCAGATTTGGTTTGCTCGACCAATTTCCGGCTAGAGTAGGCGGCGCGTGCGAGTCAATGTTGACAATCTGGGATTGGACTGCTCCTTCGGTCCTCCTCTCAGTGGAGCGGCGCTGTCGATGTCCTTCTTCCAGCTGTGGCGTCGCGGTGGCGGTGGCATCTTCGGCTATCCTCAAGGCGGTGTTTGAAAGGTTGGTGCCTTTCAAGGCGTGCGACGGTGAATCTCTACCTGGTGTTTATCAGGTGAAGTCCCGTTGGCTTGTGTGGTCCATCGGTTTCTTATTCGACGCACGGAGAATGGTGCTCAGGTGTCGTTTTACCGGTGGTCTCCTCTCCGTTCTTCGTCTCTCGATCCCACGGTCCAGTCGAGATGGGAGCCCGGCGCCGGATCTGCGCAAATCGCGGTGCTCTGGGTATCACGAGCAAGGTTCATCTCTTCGTTATACTGTCCTTGTCTGCCACCGTAGGACAGTTCTTGGCTCCCGGAAGAATCATCCTCTAGTTTTTAGAGTTGAGGCGTGTGAGTAGACATCGGGGCTTTGTTGGTCATTAGAAGCCCTGACGTTATACTCGTGGCGGCGCGTCAAGGATCCTTGCAATCCCGGTGCTAAAGCTCGGTCACTTGGTTAACTTTAGTATGTGAGCTCCTTTTTTCCTCCGGCAGGTGCTCGTTTCCAATCTCGCCATGACAGTAACCTTCTCAATCCCGTCTTTTTTATCTAGTTTCTATTTCTGCGCTTCAGAGACAGTGGCAGTTATTTGATCGAAGAGTTCGTCGTGAGCCAGCTACTCCGGTAGGACGGTCTAGGCTAGGAAAGTCCCGACATCCTAGGAAACTAGGTGAATCTCACCTTTCCAAGATCCATCGGTTGAGAACGGCAATCGAATGTTCAGTTTGGCGGAGTGCGTCGGATCGGTGGAGTTAGCGAAGTCAATATGGTTCTAATATTAAACTGAATTAGACTCAAGATTATAATTTGTCACTGGATCCCCGTTTACGGGTTGTTTTTAGTTTGCTTTTAGTCGGTGTTAGCTGTTTTTACTTATCTTTTTTTTGTTTTTAGTTTATCCTTTTTCCGCTACTAGTGATCTGTGTATCTTCTGTCAAAAACAAAAAAACGGATAAATTCGAAAACCGTTTATCAAAAAAAAACAGAAAGGAAGATTAAGGAAATTGAAGGGAAGATAGTCGCTGTTTCAGAAAGCGGTGTTGTGTTGTTCGAGCAAGGCAATGGTAGTTGTGGCGTGCTCCATCGTGGCAAGTGTTTTCGTTGTCGGAGGTTCTGTGCTCTGAAGTCGTGAGGGTTTCTCGCAATATGGAGAGTCTGAGATTTGAGAATCCTTTTAAAGGGCTTCGATTGGCCGGTGAGCTTGGGAAGATGGAGAGGTGGTGTGGTAAATGAGATACAATAGGGTTAGTTAATAACCCAGTCGGTGGTGTAACGCCTGAGGGGAGACGAAGTGGGGTGTGGAGAGGATGAGCAGTGAGCCGGTGTAGCTAGGGTTCAAAGTCTGATTTGGGGGAGAAGAGGCGAGAAGCTGTGAGAGCAAGAGGAAGAAAGAGTTACGAAGGTGGGCCCTCTTTTGTTGAAGCCCAAATTAGATCCAAGTAATACACGAACAGGTCTGCACACATTATTGTAATGTCATTTTGTCTTTTTCTTATGTCATGGTAGATTAAATATATGCATTTTTTTTTCGGCCATAATTCATTCATTTAAACTTTAGAAGATTACACACAGTTTGCACCTTTACATTCTTAGAATTGATGTATGGAACATTGAAAAGACAAACAACTATTAGCCATTGTCCCAACAGATCCTGTAATTTGATGAGCTCCTCCTAGCCTCTTTCGCAAGATAATCTGCTTCGCCATTGGTCTCTCTCCTTATATGCTTGAAGAGATAGCTTTCGGAGTTATTTGTTAGTCTCCTAATATCCCCAATGTATGTGGATATTCCTTGCAAAATAGCCTGAGAGGATTGATGATAATTTTGTGCTTTTCCTACACACTCATAGAGCATTTTGTTATCCCCATTGAATATAACTCTATGGTAATTGAGTCTTGTAACCTGCATGACTACATCTCGTAAGGCTAAAGCCTCTGCCTCCAAAGGGGATTTAACTGGATCTACGGAGGAGCTTCCTTGAACCACTTTAGTACCTGCATCATTTAAAAGAATCCAACTTATACCTGCTCTCTCTTTTTCAGAGGTCCAGGATGCATCCACAAGACATCTCCAAAATCCTCCAGGAAACTGATTTTGCTCCGCATTGCAGGCTTGATTACATTCTTCCACTGTCTCCATTTGATGCACTTTGTCATTTGCATCTAACCAATCTTCCATATCTGTGATTGCTTTCCTTATGATGGCTGGAATGTCTCTCCTAATATTCTGGAAAATGAGTTCATTACGCGCTTTCCAAATTCTCCATCCAAGGAATGGGGCCAGATGATATCTTTTCCCCATTATTTCTTCTTCTGACTGTATAACAGTTTCAATCTTGTCTTCTAATGTACTTTCATCTGCAGTCAGCAGATTAGAGCATTTCACCGGTGACATCTTCCATATTTCTTTGGATACTCTGCACTGGAACAACAAGTGAATAATTGATTCTACCACTTCACCACAGAATTGGCAATAGGGATCTAATATGATTTTCCTCTGTCTAAACTGCTCCCCTACTAGTAACCCTTTATGCACAATCTTCCACCAGAAATGCCTTATTTTTGGAGGGATATTCATTTTCCAAAGTTTATTAAAATTTATACTAGAAGACTCTGATGAAGTTGGCATGCCAGCTCTAATTTGGTGATAGCCAGACTTAACTGAATAACATCCATTTGCCGAGTGTATCCATTCTACTTGATCTATACTGCCCATAACACTTGGCCTTATACTAATCACATGCTGGATATCATCCGGGTGAACTACTTACCTTAACCTATCCTGATTCCAATAAGATATATCTTTATCTATGAGTTCTGCAAGGGATATAGAGTCATTGATACCCGGATTAAGTCTGGCTGGCCTTGAAGGAATTAGAGGGAGCCAATTGTCTTTCCCCACCCGGATTGATTGCCCATTGCCCACACTTTAATTAACGGTATGGCCTGGGAAATACCCTTCCAGGCGAATGAAGTTTTCTTACCTGCTGAGGCATCAAAAATAGATTTTTTTGGAAAATACTTAGCCTGATAGATC
>OVAN01017072.1:0-10222 GCA_900406275.1 Anastatica hierochuntica
GTCTTGAGCCGACAAAGATGAGGGTTGGTGGGGACCAAAAGTGAGTTTCTCTGGTTCGATTGTGGCAAGAGATTGAGCCACCTTCTCTGACTTGATGGCAACAGCGGCGACCTTGTTAATAATCCCGGATTTCGCTTGCGAACGCTTGCCTCCTTTCTTTGGAGCCTTCGAGCCTTCAGAAGCGTTGTGACCCATCGAGATTAGGGGAGAAGTGAGTGGAAACTAAGGAAGGTGATCCAAAAGCATCTAAGACGAATCGATCAATTCTAGTCAGAGAACATAAAAGAAAACCGTAGAGATTCCTAATTTCTATGGCTCTAATAGAAGTGAAAAAAGATGAAGAGTTTTGCTCTCGAAGGAGAAATCGAAGTAAATAAGAAGGAGAGAGAGAAATACCTTGGAGATCATGGATAGAATGCGTGAAGTAGTGGTGTAAAGAGGTTAATGAGTCGTCTTTATATCGTGTCACATAAACGAGTTCTAAGGGAGGTCGCCTCAGCTTCTGATGGATCATCACCTTTTGATTAAGGCTAGGAAATCTCGACCATTGATTTTAAATCAAATTAAGATCTCTTTAAAAGATCTGTAGTTATCTGAATCAAACTTAGGCGGGATCAAATTAATTGTGATTTCCACTTGATGGGCCATAAGCTTCATGCCAGAAACTTGGGCGCAATTGTTGGTGCCAGATCTCGCCAAAGGGAAATGAGGCCTGATAGGCCCGGATCAAACAATGTGGAGCTATTTTCGTATTAAGGAAGCTAGCTGGAGCAAAAAGGCTCCGTTCGGAGCAGCCTTCTGCATGAGATAAGTCAACCGAAGCCTCATTCATATTTGAAGCCCACTAAGGAAGGAGCTCCGACCCAGAAGTGGTTGAAAGGGCCTCACGCCTAAAGAAGAGGCTCGGTCAAAGGTCGTTAATGAGAAAAAAGGAGGAGACTAGAGAAATGGAGCTCGTTGGCTCCGAGAATGGAGGAGGAGATATCGGAGATTCAAGGAGTCGAAAGAAAGGTGGAACATGTATAAAAGGAAGGGAGGAAACGGCAGAGGCTCTCTCTCGATTCTTGATTCATAGAAGCACTGATACGATTCATATTTTTTAAAAACTCATTCTTTATAAAGATCATTTTCTATTCAATCGATCGTTATCTTCGAATCATTTGTAAATCCTTTAGATAGTCAATAAAGAAACCTTATTGTTCATCTTTTGATCCTGACGGGATTCATCCCAGAGAGCCTTTGTCATCTCACAAACTAATATAAATTCTAAGTGTCGGATTCGGTCCCCACAGCAGTGTAGTAGGAAGTCCTAGGTCATGATCGGGGACCATGCTCTAAAAAGACATACGCTTGGAGAAAATTTTCTCCGCGAACGTTGAGGCAATCCACAACATGATATAGCCTCTTCTTTGTGTAGCATCCCCAATAAGGAGAAGTGCCTTTAGCTCTTATGCATGCTCTCATTTCTCCGAGGAGATTGCGCTCATCAACATGCCCAGGAAGGTCTATTTCCCAACCATGATGCTACACGGTAGGAACACTGACCATGACAACTATATTGTACAGTAGAAGGAAAAAGATGCTTACCATGGCAATACAAAAAGAGCAGCGTGAACTCGCCATATCTAAGGGGTTTGATTCAAGTCTTACTGTTTTGGCATTGTAGTTGTTCATCAGCCTACCAAACGAATCCACCCTTTACTTCACTGCTCTTATTAAATTGTTCATGGAACAATTTGCCACAACAGAATCTCATTAAAGACTTTTCTCGACCTCTATAGGATTATGCAACACAAAACAGAGCCGTAGCGCAACTATGTGGCCCGCTTTAGCCAAGAAAAGGAATCCATACCTAACTTTAGCATGCCCACAACTATTTCTGCATTGACAAGAGGGTAGCAAGCAGAGAGAAACCTTTACAAAGATCTGACCAAGTATTTGTGGAAAACGATTGAGGACGTGCTCTCCCGAGTCCAAGCCCAACTCAAGTGGGAAGAAGACCTAGCGGCAAAACGAGGGTATTCCCTTAAAAAAGAGGCATGGGTCGTATGGATTGAGAAAACCACTAGAGATGACAAACCCTACTAGAGGCCCGCTGCATAAGTAGGTGGCAAGGAGCCATAGGGAGCCATTGGCCCCTGTACAGAACATAAAACGAGAGGATGGCAGCAACCACGTGGCCAAACATCACGAATATATCAAAATTCAGAGGGATTTAGTGTGAGTTCTAAGGCTGATGGGACCCCAGGTCAAGACGCCTTTAAAAAGCAAGTGGTCTTGTAAAGGCAAATCAGAAAAGATAAAACAAATTTCACATAAAATAGAAAGGGGTCACAAAGGACCCGTCTACTTATACAAAGGCCCCGAAGAGCCATAAAAGTCACAAGGCTTATAAGGACATGAGTTTTGAAAAAGCCCGCCTTGGGATAACAAAAAACTCATGAAGGATCAACCGTGAGCTTAATGACCTCTTCCTCCACGACAACCTTTTCCTCCTCTAAATTTTGAAGGCATCCTTCAGCCTTCTAGTCCATGCTCACCAAGCCCTGTGCAATGCTCTTAAGATCCTTCACCTCCTTCTCCAAGCAAGTCGACTGGTCATTCTACTACTTCAGCTGGCAGATGTATCCCTCTGACATCTGCTACCCCTCCTGGAGTCTCCATGGCCATTTGACCCTAAAAATGATGGAGTAATGAGACCATATAACATAAGGAAAAGATTAGTTACACCAAGAATCAAGCCTGCACAAGAAAATAAATAGACAGTAAATTTACTATAAGCATCTCCCTCTGGAGATGGAAAAGGACCCTTGTGGCATTGCTATCCTCGTAGGAGACGGGTGTAGAATAGAAGACGTTGTCCTTCAAATGCTCCATCACTTTGGGGAGGTCAATAGGAGACAGAGAGGAAGACCGGGTAGAAAGTCCCTTTTGCTTCTTGGCCTAGGAGGAGAGAGCCTTAGTTTTGGTCTACGTCTTTCTCTCTTGATTTCAGCAAATGGGGTCTCCGTGATCTCCACATCATATGTGATGGGTGCCTTGCTGTTAGACCCCTTTTGGCTACCATAGCCTCCTTCGGCCTCATAATGTCCACCAATGCATTTGCTCTAAAACCTGCCATGTTTCCTGCATGGAAATCAAGAATAAATTAGTAAGCGGAAACTAAAAGAAGGGGCATGATGCCGACGTTTCTTTGAGATAATTCTTTCGGCCTTAAAAGAAACGGGATCCTCCTCTCCTTAAAAGGGATCTCAAGCACCTTGGTCACCTCGTCCTCTCCTTCACTAGCCCACCCTTTGGAAACACCTACAACGAACTGAAGAAAAAACAACAACCAGGCCCAAGGGAAGAAGGTCGACGGGTTAATAAGCCCTAAACCTACCAGTAAGTTTCCAAAACATTGAGAAACAAAACTCGAGACCCACTGTCAGGAAGAAAAAATTTTGGGACCGCTTCTTCTCGAAAGCAGACTTTTCCTCTCATCTATAAGCAACTCCTTGACTATTGGAGCACCACTTTTAAGATGAAGGTAAAATCTACCCTCATTCGAAGACAGAGGAGAGAAATACTAAGAGTATAACACCTTTTTTAATCCCCAAGTTGAGACCACGAAGATCTTTCAACACCTGGATGGTCATCGAAATTCTCCACGGAGGAGCATTCAGTTGTGAGGGGCAAAAACTAAAGTATTATGCCACCTTCATCACTAGGTTGGGAGCCTCTCTCTCAACTCCGCCTCGAGATAGTACACAAAAATCTCATCAGCTAAGCCTTGCGGCGCATACTTGTCATCATGTGGGGCTCCGATCACTACGTCAGAAGGAAAAAAGTACTCCCGCCTCAGTCGCCAAGTCCTCCTCTTTAATCTACAATCAAGGCTCGAATTCTAAGAGAGGAGGAGCAGGAATTGAGTACAGAGGAATGGGACTTGGGTCTGTTATGATTTGATTCTCTGATTCGACATCAGACTTAGAGGAGGAAGCTGCTCTCAAGAGGCAGCTACAACACAATCTGTATCCGACGGCGGTAGAGAAGGCCGGAGAGTGTTAGGAGGGACCATCCACTTATCTATGTTGAAGCACAATTTCAGGCCACATGCTCACGAAGAAAAAATCCTACCACGAAGACCTAACCATGATTAGATCTACGAGATTCTAAGAGAGAAGGGAGGTGTGCGAAATAAATAAAAAGAGGGGGGTAGAGGTTTGGTCACCGAAAATTAAGGTCAATGAAGCTGGAAGCACAGGTGCGATGATCGCGAGAAAGAGAAGTGAACAATGAGCAAGAAAAAGATAACGATGGTGAAGAGAAAAAACGAAGAAGAAAATATTAAATGCCCAAAGGGAAAAAGAAAATTGCACGCATCAAATGTTTCAGCCCGAATCTCGAGAGATCTCTTCCTTCCTTTTTCTTATCAGCGGCAATTGATTGAATCGAAAGATATCTTTCATAGCCAAGGCGGGAAGGTGGAAGACCACTTCCCCCGAGAGAATAAAATCCTAAGAGAAAAGGAAATATGCATAATATCTAAGAATAGACACGAAAGTTTCCTAATTCCTAGGGAAAATCATAAAATTTCTCCTATAAATATACAACCTAAGCGTTAAGACAATGAATCCATAAGAAATCCTAGAACTTGAGGTTAGATCTAGAGAGAGCTTAGAGCTTACACCCAAATACGTTATATCTCTCTTTCTTTCTATCATCAATAATGATCTTTATGTATCTCTTATTTATGTGGTGTTACAAAGAACCTTGCTCTAATATACCAAGACAAATATTGGTAAGGGTTGCCTTCGCGTTGTTTATTAGTTATCCAAATATGGTTTTTCGGACCTTGGACCTAGGGAAGATTTATGTACCCGTACAACTTTTACTAAAATGCTTTTTAAATCCCCAACTTTCAAATTTTGGCCAAAAAAACCCTCAACTTTCACTTAAGCCATTTTAATCCTCAACTTTTAAAATTAGACCATTTAAATCCCAAACTTTCGTTGACCAGACCAAAAAGAACCCGACGAAAGTCAACCGTTAACTATATTTAACATCCGTTAAATTCAAAACGACGTCGTTTTGAGTCAGATCGAAAATAAAAATCATAATATCTCCCGCAAGGTTTGAACCGCCCACCTCACACACACAACACACATGATTACCAACTTAGCTAGTTAACAATCACATACATTCGTCACGCACACATCTATATATCTAATTAGTTTTGTTATTATATAAATTAGTTTAATAATTTAATAAATTAGCTTGATTAATAAATTAGTTTGATCAATAAATTAATTAGATATAAATTAATTGATCAAACTAATTTATTAAACTAGCTAATTTATTAAATTATTAAACTAATTTATATAATAACGAAACTAATTAGATATATAGATGTGTGCGTGACGAATGTATGTGATTGTTNGAATGTATGAGAATGTTAACTAGTTAAATTGGTAATGCATGTGTGTTGTGTGTGTGAGGTGGGGGGTTCGAACCTTGGGGGAGATATTATGATTTTTATTTTCGATCTGACTCAAAACGACGTCGTTTTGAAAACACTCAAAACGACGTCGTTTTGAATTTAACGGATGTTAAATATAGTTAACGGTTGACTTTCGTCGTGTTCTTTTTGGTCTGGTCAACGAAAGTTTGGGATTTAAATGGCCAAATTTTAAAAGTTGAGGATTAAAATGACTTAAGTGAAAGTTGAGGATTTTTTTGGCCAAAATTTGAAAGTTTAGGATTTAAAAGGCATTTTCCCCATTTTTTCCTTATAACTAATAAGATTGTTTGTTGATGATGCAATAAACATCCCCTTTATCTTTACAGTCTTTTGTTTTATTCTTTTTATATTGTAAAATTTACTCAAAAAATAACCGCTCTAACACAGTTGCAGGTTTTCGAACGGTTTGATATAGCAAAAACAGAAAAGAAAAAATAGAGTAAGATTCTTGTGCACTTACGAAGCTTACATAATCTTGCTCCAAACTACTGCCTCTTTGTGCCAACATAGTCTCCCAATGCTTGAATTGAAGACCGTATTGGATGAAGCTTGAAGCAAGCTTAAAGAAGAAGTTATTCTAAACTGAGTTATGGTTTAGTAAAATATATGTCGCACCGAGTCATGGTTTAATTAAATAAATAAAGATCATAATTTAGGAGTTATCTAAACTATAGTAATAATAATCTTTATAGAATTAGGAGTTGTGAGATCATATAAATATATGATCTAGTTGAATAGGTTAGATGAGAGACATACAGATTTGAGTTTTGAGAGAGTTTTTCTTAAACTATTAAAGAGAGTTATTCATAAAACCTTTGAGTTAACATACAAAATCACTAAAAAAGCTAGGCTCGATACTCTATATTTGGTATCAAAGCAATACCTTGTAGAGATATGGGGGATACTACACTTGCTACAACGATAACGACAACCAAATCGAAGGAGACGGGATCTTTATCGATTAGATGCCCACTGCAGAACGCAACTAACTACACAGTATGGATAATTAAAATGAAAATCCTTCTCAAGGTGCACAAGGTCTGGGATGTTATTGAAAGTAAAGACGACGATGACAATAAGAAAGATTTGGCCATGGCATTGATGTTCCAATCTATTCCCGAGTAAGGCATGCCGCAGGTTGTTGAGATAGATACCGCTAAACATGTCTGGGAGGCTATTAAATCTCGACATTTGGCACAAAAAGATTCAAGGAAGCACACCTACAAACACTGATGACTAAATTTGACCTATTTAAAGATGAAAGATATGAGACTATAGATGAGTTCTCGAGAAAGATATCAGAGAAAGAGCCTTCCTCATAGAAATGTATTCATATCGTGGTTGCACTCGAACAAGTTCTAAACCTCAGGACTACAAGCTTCGAGGATATCATAGGGCACTTGAAAGCCTATGAGGAACGCATCAATGAGGATGAAGAACCCGAGGAAGATCATGGAAAGTTGATGTATGCTCATACGGAGCAATCATCGGCCCGTGAGTATGGAGAAGGTAGAGCTAGAGGTCACAGTGGAAGGTTCCTCGAAAAGAGGCAGGGATCATGGTCAGTTTAATGGAGATAGAGATACATCGAGAATTATGTGTTACCGATGCGACAAGATGAGGCATTATGCTTCATAGTGCCCTGACCGCTTGCTTAAACTCCAAGAAACACTTGTAAACAAAGAAGAAGATACGCAAGAAGCGGATGAGTTAATGATGCACGAAATAGTGTTTCTAAATAAACAAAATGTGAAACCAAGTTACTTTGAAACAAGTTTGGACTAAGGTAATATGTGGTACTTGGATAACGGAGCAAGCAATCATATGGCCGTAAATCGTACATATTTCACTAGTCTAGAAGAATCCATTACTGGGAAAGTTAGATTTGGTGATGATTCAAAAATAGATATTAAAAAGAAAGGCATAATTAATTTCGTGTCTTAGAAGCAATATCATTAGCTTGGGACAAGCAACAGAAGCATGATGCAAGTTACGAATGAAAGAAGATCGTCTACCATTATGTGATCATGAAGGAAGATTATTAGTAAACACTAATGGAGGTAGAAATCGATTATACAAAGTCCAAATGGAGTGTGAGAATTCAAAGTGTCTTCAAGCTATGGTAGCAAATGATTTAACAAAGTGGCATGATGGATTAGGATACATTAACTTTGCTAACATCAAACTGATGGTGGATAAGGAATTAGTCATTGGTGTCCCCAAGGTGGCGGGTGATAAGAAATTGTGTCTCGTGCCTACTTGGAAAACAAGCAAGGAACTCTTTTCCTCAATCTACATCATACTGAGCACCACATAAGCTCGAGCTTCAGCACGGAGACCTCTATGATCTGATCATGCCTCCTATTATGGGAAGAAACATGTATGTTTTCGTTATTATAGATGACCATTCCTGATATATGTGGTCGATACCCAAGAAGGAGAAAAGTGAAGCTTTTGAAAAATTTAAGAAACTTTAGATATTATTGGAATAAGAAACAAGGTCTTCTCATAAAGACAGTTCGAACTGATAGGGGAGGAGAATTTACATCCTTGGACTTTCAAAACTTTTGTGAAACCAACGGCATTAAGAGACATCTCACTACATTACTCTCCCCAACAAAACGGAGTAGTAGAACGAAGAAACCGAACCCTTTTAGAGATGACTAGAAGTATATTAAAGCATATGAATTTTCCAAACTACTTGTGGGGTGAAGCAGTAAGACACGCTTCTTACTTCCTGAATCGAGTTGCTATGAGAACACTAATCTCTCAAACACCATATGAGGCTTTCAAAGGACACAAACCGAATATATCTCATATACGTGTGTTTGGATGTTCTGGTTATGTGAGAATAGATTCTCCACTCAAAAGAAAACAAGACGATAGGTCTCGAGATTTAGTTCACCTTGGAACAAAACTTGGAACCAAGGGATATCGAATGTTTGATCCCAAAAGCAAGAAAATTACAGTAAGGCGAGATGTGAAGTTTGTTGAAGAAGAAAAATGGAACTGGGAAAATTGCGACATTGAATCATCTAACGACCATGAAACTTTGAACATCATTTTGAAATAATTTGGAAACAGAGGATTAAGAGATTTCGAGAGTGACATAAGCAAAAGAAATCGTGTCATGAATGAAGATAATGTGGTCGTAAAAACAAAATAGAGTGTCGCTGATGGAGGATTACGACGGCGAACCAGAGGGCGACGATGATGATGAAGATCACCATGACACGTTGAGTGAAGAAGATGATGATGTCGAGAGACATTCCCAGCTGAGACGCTCGACACGTACAAGGACAAAACCTAAATACTTAGCAGATTACATTATGCTCTCGGAAACAGAGCAGGAGTGTCTCTTGATGGCAATTAATGAGGATTTATGGTTCTTTATTGAAACTAAGGGGAAGAAGGTGTGAACAGATGCCTACAGAGAAGAAATACCATCGATTAAAAGGAAAAAACTTGGAGTTTAATGGATCTTCCTAAAGGAGCTAAGGCAATCTGACTAAAATGGATATTTAAAGTCAAAAGAAATCTGGACGGAAGCATAAACAAATACAAGGAGAGGTTAGTTGCAAAGGGGTATGTACAAAAATATGGGATAGATTTTGATGAAGTATTCGCTCCGGTTGCACAAATTGAGACGATACACCTTATTCTTGCTTTAGCAGCCTCGTGTGGTTGGGAGGTACATCATCTTGATGTTAAAACTTTGTCTTTACATGGTGAGTTGAAAGAAGAAGTTACGTTACTCAACCCGAAGGATTTGAGATCAAAGGAAGTGAGGATAAGGTATATAAGTTGGCTAAAGCACTCTATGGTTTAAGACAAGCGCCAAGGGCTTGGAATGACAAACTTAATGGAATTCTTAAAGAGTTGAAGTTTACACGATGCTCGAAAGAACCATCTTTGTATCAACGAAAGGATGAGGACCATATCCTCATAGCAATAGTTTATGTGGACGAATTACTTGTGGACGAGTTACTTGTTATAGGATCCAATCCAGAGAAAATTGTTGAATTTAAAGATGAGATGGGAAGTAAGTTTGAGATGGGTGACCTAGGATAGCTAACTTACTATCTAGGTATTGAGGTAGTACAACACGAAGGACGTATTACACTTAGAGAAGAGAGGTATGCACTGAAAATTCTTGAGGATGCGGGAATGAAAGAGTGTAATTCATCTCAAACACCGATAGAAATGAACTTGAAGTTGTTAAGTCTCGTGAAGAGAAGTCAATCGATGAAAGGAAGTATAGGAGGAGCATTGGTTGTTTACGCTATTTACTCCATACACGTCCTGACTTGTTATTTAGTGTTGGAGTATTTGATAGCTCTGGTTTTCACCCGAAAAAACACTGCAAGTGCACAGAAGTACGTTGTAGTGGTTCGGGATCGAATCCACAGAGACCAAAGGTAGCAAGAAGAATGTAGAATCAAACACCGGGTTAAAGCTAAAAATATGTCTTTTGAGATGATACAAATATCAAAATTAAGAAAGCAAAGAAACGCAGGCAGCAACGAGGGGGGTTGTAAATCAATCAAAGAAGTATTGGGCATCGGGTATTCTAAGAGAAGCAATTCATTGTTGATTCAAATTGTACACTAGGGAACAAGTTTTAAACCGTCTTGAACTCAAACAATAATGTAGAATTGATCTACTTCTATAGTATCAGCTCCCTATGCATTAGAAATCTCGAGACTAACTTCCGTTGAC
>OVAN01017073.1:0-10222 GCA_900406275.1 Anastatica hierochuntica
CATTCCCTCGCTTAGTACTAGCAAATCAGTCGCAAATTTGCGAGAAAAAAATTCCTCGCAAATCAGTCGCAAATTTGCGACTCATTTGCGAGTAAAAGTTTTCCAAGCAAATTTGCGAGTGGTTTACGAGAGCATCCATTCTCCTAGCAAATTAGTCGTAACTTCCACGCAAATTTGCGAGTGCAATTTTTCCTCGCAAATTTCTCTCGCAAATTGCGTGTTTTCTTGTAGTGNTTTTGAGTGATTTTCAAAGTTAATAAAGAGAAAGATTCTTTCTTATTTTGTGTTCTATAACTCTTGAATCATAATATTAAGTGAAACCGTTTTCATTGTGATTATATTAAGTGAAACCGTTTTATTATGTTATTTTTGGCTTTTTTTTTACAATGGTGAGTTTTTGCTTAGTCATTGAAAGCTTTTGGGTTGGTCCTGGATATGTCGACCAAGTAAATGTAATTTTCGTCTGTCTTAAAAGAAAATGTTTCACCATCAACGAATAATTAAAGAGAAACTTGAGGGTAAAAGCCTGCGTCAGGTTTCCAAATATTTGGAATGAGTTTTTTCTGATAAGAAATTTTGGAAAGAGTTTGTATTAAGAGTAAAGTTGTAAATGATTACTTCATTCATTAATTCCCACTGTACACTCTTTCCCTTATATACATCTCCACATTAACTAATTAATATGTACATACACCCCCTCAAGTCTCTTGAATCGAAACATTGGGGGTGAAAAGGGACTTGAGATGGACACCTTACTAAGCATAAAAAAAAGGATTCGAATGCAATGGCTTAGTTAAGATATTTGCATGCTGATTTGCAATAGAAACATGAAGCACCTTCAGAAATCCTCTCATTATTTGGTATATGGTAGTGTGACAGTTAACCTATATATATGCTTTGTCCGTTCATGGAAAGCTGGATTATGAGCAATATAGATAGATGACTTACTATTACAGAAGATCTTAGCTGAGGTCTGAACATGTATTCCCAAGTCTACCAGCAACTGATTAAGCCAAAACAACTCACAAGTAGCCATAGCCATGCTTTTATACTCGACTTCAGTATTGCTTATGCTAATTGTTTGTTGCTTCTTACATTTCCAAGACACCACAGAATGCCTCAAGTACACACAAATACCAGTAACAAATATGCGTGTATCTGGGAAAGATGCCCGATCCGCATCGGAGAATGCATTCAAACATATAGTAGTATTAGCAGCATAGAACAAGCCTTATCCATGATTAGACTTGATGTACCTGAGTACTCTATGAGCTGCCTGGAGATGCAGATTAGTTGGAGAAGACAAGTATTAGCTGAGCTTGTTGACAACAAAAGTAATATCAAGCCTGGTGATAGTAAGATATTGGAGTTTACCAATAAATTCTCTGTATGCAGTACAATCCTCAAGAGGGTTCCCCTGAATCTTTGCTAAGATGAACCAGTGAATCCATAGGCACAGAATATTGCTTATAAGCTAATAGACCAGTAGTCTCCAGAAGATCTAAGGCATATTTTCTTTGGCATAAAGAAATACTTGTATGATTTCTGAAAATCTCTATACCCAAGAAAAATGTGGTTTTCTTAAGTATTTGATCTTAAACTCTCGATGTAATGCAACTTTTAACTATTGAAGAGCCACTGGAGCATTTGCTGCAAGCAATATATCATCAACGTACACTAATGCTTCAACAAAGGAGGTAGAAGTCTGCTTGACAAATATTGTATTGTCTGCATAAGACAGAGTGCACCCAACATTAGCGAACTCTCTTGGCAAGTACTTGTACGACTGTCTAGAGGCTTGTTTAAGCCATAGATGGACTTATGTAGCCTGCAAACTGGATTAGGAGGTAAAAAACACCAACAGGTAGAGTATAACCCAGGGGCAGACTCATGAAAATCTCTTCATCCAGTTCACTACGCAGAAAGGCATTAGACACATCCATCTGTGCTACAGTCCAACCATAAGCTGCAGCCAAAGCAAGAATGAGTTTAACAGTTGTTAGTTTAGCAACAGGATAAAATGTTTCTATAAAGTCGAGACCCTCCTATTGAGTAAACCCCTGAGCCACCAGACGTGTTTTGTATATATCAATGGAACCACCAGAGTTATATTTGATGGTATATATCCATTTGCAACCAAAAACATTCCTTTCCTCAGGTAAAGACTTTATAGTCCAGGTATGATTCAATTCCATTGCCTCAAGTTTCTTATTCATAGCACCTCACCACACTATAGATGTGACTGCTTGTCGAAATGTCTTTGGTTTTGTCTTTGTGGTTATAGAAAGAGTAAAATATTGATAGGCAGGTTTCAACTTGGAATATGTAAAAATAGAAGAAAGCGGATAAGGTATTTTAGGAGATTAAAAAATACTATGAGGAATAGTGGATAAGAGTTAAGCATGAGATTGTGATGGATTTTGAAAAGAAAAAATGGATATTTGAGATAAAGAACAATGATAGTCAGCGAGATAGGAGGGTACCTTGACTGTTTGTTTTGGCCTGACCATAGTCAATCACTGTGGCTGAGTGACTATAGGGACAATCTCTTGAGTAGATGGGGCCCTAGAGATAGGTGATGATGGTGCTGAAGTATGATGCATATGAGAGGATGCAGAATCATTATGCAAATGAGATGACCTAGAGTAAGGTAAAACTATGCTATCATGAGACAAATCAGATGGTTTATCAACATAAACTGGTGTAGACACAGACATAATTGATTCAGTAAACATTGTACCAAGAGAATCAAAGACATTCTTGTCTATGAAAGGGAAAACAGTCTCATGAAAATCACATTGCGAGATATCAAAATTTCATTTGTTTCCTGATTAAGTACTTTGTATTCTTATTCCTAGGACTAAACTTATTCCTATCCTTTAACAAACTTGATACATAGCACAAGCATCCAAAGCATTTAAGAAATGAATTATCTGGAACTTTATGCATTAAGGCTTCATATGGAGATTTCTTATTCAAAACAAGAGAAGGTGTTCTATTTATCAAAAACACAGCAGTTTGCACGCAATCACTGCAATATACTAAAGGAAGATGAGACTGAAACATTAGTGCCCTAGCAACATTTAATAGATGCTGATGCTTACGTTCTACGACTGAGTTTTGTTTTAGTGTGTAAGCATAAGAGATGTAATGCAGCATACCATGATCTTTAATTAATTGAGTAAATGCAAGCTTAGGAGCATTATCACTACAAATTGCCTTTATCACAACATTATATTTAGTTTCAACATGTGGAAGAAAAGCAGGAAAAGATTTAGAAACATCACTCGAAGCATGTATATCCAAGTAACCCTCAATAGACTCTACTGAAAAAGGTCCTCATATATCTAGATGAACTAAATCAAATGGATTCTTAGACAAGTGATTATGAGAAATAAATGATAACCTTTTCTGCTTAGCTAGAGGACAAACAGAACAATGATGAGAAATTTTAGACTTAGACATAGGAATGAACTTGCAAGGATCCACATACATTGATAGATGAAGCTACTAGCACTTAGTAGATCAAACAAGTTACTTCATGTAGTAGCATAATGTTCTTTATGTTTCTTCTTTTAAATTTAATCTACTAAGTGTTAGTAGCTTACTGAAACATGATAAAGTTACTTATATACCAGAACTTGTTACTTATATACTAGATCCAAAGATTTTCATCAACTTGCAAGGATCCACATACATTGACATATGAAGCTAATGAAGGCAGTTCAAGAATGTAAAGATTATGATTAACAACTCCTCTACCAATCATCAAGTCACGAGTATGCTCCTTTATTGTACAATGATCAAAGTAAATATGAGCAAATGCTTTATCATGTTTTAGTAAGCTACTAACACTTAGTAGATTAAATTTGAAAGAAGATCCATAAAGAACATTATGGAGGACAAAAAACTGAGACAAATGAATTGTCCCTATATGAGTGATTTGTTCTCTAGTGCCTTTGGTAAAGAGACTGTGACTACTGTCACTAAGCACATATAACTAAACAAAGTCAAATTAGATCATACGTGGCTAGTAGCACCACTATCAATAGTCCAGCTATCATTAGGTAAAGTATTGTATAAGGAAGAAAGAGCTTGGTGTTGGACGGTGAGTATTTGATATTCAAATCTGAGACTTGTAGAAGAAAAAGGAATAGAGACATTACTAGACACTGTTGACTGAGCAGCCGTAAAACCACTTTTTGTAATGGATGATTGAGGCTTTGTAGTCTGAGAAACTTTTTGTTCTGGTAATTGAATCTGAGAATTAAGTTGTTGGATAAGAGTCTTAATATGATTAGCATTCAAGTAGCTTAAGTCCAAAGATGGAGTAGACACCACAGCAGGAGCATGAGATTCCATGTTACCATCCATCATATAAGCCATGACATTAGGCTTCTGAGATTGTGATGATGGCATTTAGGTGGTTGACTATAAGGAGCACGAGGAACAAATCCTTGTGTTTTTTACTGTGGTGGCTGATAGTTTTTAGTAGAAGTTCCAGCATTGTAAAACATATGGCCTGGAGGATATCCATACAACTTGAATCATTTCTGGACATTGTGATCCACTTGACCACAATGTGTGCAGGCAGGTCTTTGATGTGATCTATAATTGTTGTGAGATGCTGCATACACTTGATTGTCAAAATATTAATTTTCACCCTGAGAATAATGAGGCTGACATGTATTCATAGGTCCTATATTCTGGAAAACAACATTTTCCAGTGTTGATGATGGCCTGATTGATCTATGTCTTTCATCTTGTGTAACCATATTGAACACTTCTTCAATGCATGAAATCGGTTTTAGCATTAGAATGTGACTTATGGTTGCTTCATAAGACTCACAATGGATGAGAAGATTGTGCCGAATTGATTTGTAAAAGAGAATCGACAACAATGGAGGTCAAAGAAAGAAAAAACTAAGAAAAATGAAAAACGATGAAGAGATTCGATAAACTGTGAAGACCATGGAGAAGAAGAACATCGCAACTTCTGATATCAATTTCAAATTGATTCACTCATTGATTAGCTGAAGAATCGAAGAAACGAAAACGATTAAGCAAAGAAAATGAAGAAATTGAAGCTCAAGATCGAAGAAATGAAAAAATCGCATTGGCGGAAATGTAACAAACTTTCTCTCTCTTTTGCTCTGAAACCATATTAAGAGTAAAGTTGTAAAATAATTTCTTCATTCATTAATTCCGACTGTACACTCTTGCCCTTATATACATCTCCACATACCTTAACTATACTAAGCTAAATAATTAATATGTATATCTAATAGTTTGATTCTCTGATGATTGTAAAAGCAAAGATCAGAGGTGTATAATAGTGGTGGAGTAGAGGAATGACGAGATGTTCGAATTTCTTGGTGTTATTTTCTTACATCCAGAAACATCATTTTATAGATTAGTTTACTTAATAACTAAATATCACACTAACCCATAAATTTTACAGCTAAGTATCACCTATAAAAAAAGTCTTTCTACACACAAATCGAGGTTTTCTGAATCTGTAATCTTCTATAGTTTCTGCATAAACTTTACCACTAGTCTTTATTGAAGGGTAGTTTAATAACTTGGATTACAAATTACAAGATAATGACTTAGTGAATTGATAAGTTTATAATTCCTAATTCTATGGGATTTAGTGTCTATCCAAAGTTGTATATATATATATAGTCGTTCTACATTGTCAATAAAGATTAAAGGAGTTCAGACTTAGCTAAATCTACATGGTATCAGAGTTTCTACGATCTAAAAACCCTAAAATTTTTCGTGTTTTCTTTCTTCTTGCTCTTGATTTCTTCTTCGTGAGCTTCTTGAGTCAAAACAAGATTCTTGTGATCGTGTGTCCTGAAAATCACTTTGGTTTCCCGTATGTGTTACGACATTTCAAACCTTTGTGGTGTTTCGTGATTTGTCGTGCTCTGTTTCTTTTATTTTAAAACAGAGTCTCTGTCGTCTTCTCTATGTTAACGGTGAAATTTCAACATGACTGATGAAGGTTTAAATTTTATGTTAAGTAAAAGTGGTGAATCGACATTAGGTTTGGTCCCTGAAACAAGTTTGGTCTTAGATTCTGCTGTGTCTTCTCCATATGTGTTGTCTTCTTAAAAAAATCTAGGTGCTCTTATTACTCCTATGATGTTAAACGTTGAAAATTACAATAAGTGATTTTCTTAGATGCTCTTCAAGCCAAGCGAAAACTTGGTTTTATCAATGGATCGTTACCAAAACCATCAAGTGCCAATCAAAATTTTGAGAATTGGTTGACCATTAACTCAATGATTGTTGGGTGGATTCCTTCTTCTATAAAACCAAAAGCTCGACCCAGTGTTGCTTACGTAACTAAAGCACATCAGTTATGACTTGACTATAAAATTTTTAGATTAATTTTCGCTTAATATAATTATTTCTAAAGGTCTTAATTATAAAAATATATTAAAAAAAAACTTTTAAAAAAATCAAACAGCTATTTTAAACGGCTAATGAACGATATCTTTCAATCTGTAAGTATACTCATACTTAATTCATTCATTTCACACAAAAAAATCTAATCTTCTCTCATAATATTTTTAAAGAAAATTTCTTTCACATTTTCAAGTTAATCATATTTTGTATTTTATTGATTTTGTATTTGGAATGATCCTTTCTTGTCTTTATGGTTTATTCGTTGGAGATTTTACTCCCTACGAATTTAGATGAATATTTCTTTAATTATTTGGGCTCCTTTTTTGTAGTTGCATTAATGATTAATATAAATGGTTCTTTTTATATTGACTATATTTTAATAAAATATATTCTATTTTATTTATAGCAAAACGATATCAAATGATAAAAATCGACAAAGTTATGTTTCTACCTCTCGAAGTAACTGGTGCAAATTACACAACATGGATCGCCAATATGGAGCTTCATCTAGATTGAAAAAAGTACTCGACACAATAAAACATGAGAATGAATCCACTTCTTATGAAAAAGCTAAAGCTGTGATATTTCCGAGAAAGCATCTAGATGAGAATCTTATGCATGATTATGCGAGAATAAAAGATCCTCTAGACTTTGGAAAACTCTAATAGAGAGATTTTATGACCAGAAGAAAATGACTCTTCTCCATGCACTCGATGAGTGGGCAAATTTACAATTTCAAGATTTTGAAAAAGTGAAAACATATAATTCTGCTGTGGATAGCGGCGCAATTACAGTGTTACGTTAAGCCCGTAACGGAAGAAGAAATGCTTGAAAAATCTTATCTCACATTCCACAAAAATTATTATGTTCTGCAAGAACAATGCAGAAACCGTGGATATACAAAGTTATCAGAACTTATTGTGGCGCTCAAGATAGAAGAGAAAAATAATGAGATCCTTATAAAGAATCACAGAACCCGACCCACGGGAACCAAAGCATTCCCTAAGGTAAATGCAACTGACGTAAAACATTCGAAGAAATGAGATCAATCTTATGATGGTCTTGGTCGTGGTCATGGTCATGGTCGTGCTCGTGGTCGTGGTCATGGTCGTGGTCGTGGCTGTGATCATCAATTTAATTGTGGTGGTGGAATTAGTTATAACCCAAGAGAGAGGGAATCAAACGCATGGAAGACTTTATGGAAGATTTCGATGTGACCATTGATGTTAAATTGGAAGAATCAAACGCAAGGACTACTGATATGTTGAAATGTGGTTAGCTAGTAATCGAATTTTCAGGATCCTCAGACTTTATGGAAGATTTCAATGTGACCATTCATGGAGATAATTTAGATGCTTATAGTAATAAAGTCCAATAATGCCCAATGATGCCATACAAGTTTTTCATTTAATTTATAATTATTGCGTTTTCATAGTTAATATAGAATTATTGTGTGTTTATAATTTATTATTATAATATATTTATTTATGGAGTCTTCTTTATCATCATTAATATTATTTTTGTGTTATAAAAATGGATAAGAATGCAAATGGAACAACAACAATCAAGCAAATTGGTAAAGAAATTTGCATACCATATAGTGGTACAACACACACTATACTGAAAGATAAGGGGTATTTCTCGCACTTAAAGTCGACAAAAATGATTGTGAACACAATATCAGGTCCTATAGACCTAATCAAAAACATTGGTAAAGCAAACATTATGTTGCTTAATGAAACAAAGTTTTTCATAAAAAATGTCTTATATTCTCCAAATTCTAAGAAAAATTTGTTGAGTTTCAAAGATATATATCTTCAAGGATATGACACTTAGTCTGAGACTGAAAATGGAAAGATATATATATATAACTTCTGAAAAATCAGGCAAAAGCCTTATACTGGAAAAGTTTCCAAAACTTCCTTCTGTGTTACATCATACTTATATTGACGCAATAGAATCACATCTCGTGATCAAACGAAACCTAAAAGATATTACATTATGGCATGACCGCCTCGGTCACTCAGGCACTACAATGATGCGAAAAATCATTAAAATTTCACAAGGTCACTCAATAAAAACCCAAGATATATATTAGGGTAATAAAATGACATGTGCTATATGTGCTCTTGGGAAATTAATCATAAGGCCATCCCCAACAAAAATTGATAAAGAATCATCAAAATTCAAGGAATGAATCCAGGGTGATATTTGTTGACCGATACATCCACCATGTGGACCATTCTACTTTTTTATGGTATTAATTGATGCACCCAGTAGATGGTCACATGTCTGCTTGTTATTATCTGTTAACATGGCATTTGCGAGATTTCTAACTCAGATAATCAAATTAAAAGCTCATTTCTCTGATTATCACATTAAAAAGGTTAGATTAGATAACACTAGTGATTTCACATCCCAAGCATTTAATGATTATTTTATGGTATCATGGATTGAAGTTGAACATTTTTACACTCATGTTCATACACAAAATGATTTGGTTGAATCATTAATCAAACGTGTGCAATTAATTGTAAGGACATTAATTATAAGATCGAAAGTCCCAACCTCTGTACGCGGACATGCCCTTTTGCATGCAGAAGCACTCATTTGGATAAGACAAAATTGCATATCATAGATATTTCCCATTACAATTAACGTTTGGTAGAGAATGAAATATCTCCCATTTGGGAATCTTTGGTTGTGCAGTATATGTTCCGATAGCTCCACCATAACGTACAAAAATGGGACCCCAAATACGACTGGAAATATATATTTGTTGTAATTCTCCATCAATTATAAGGTACCTAGAACTACAGACGGGTGATGTCTTTACGGCATGATTTGTTGATTGTCATTTTGACGAGAAAGAATTCACGGTTCTAAGGGGAGAAAATAAATAAGTAGGAAAAGAGACCAAATGGTGTATATCATATCTCCTACACCTTGATCCTCCTAGAAAACAGTAAAAACTAGAAGTTCGACGTATCATACATTTACAAAGTATAGCAAATCAGGTACTTGATGTGTTTGCCGACACCAAAGCGGTAACTAAATCACATGTACCTGTTGCAGATACTCCTGCTCGTATAGAAGTATCACAAAAATGTGGAATAGCAGATGATACACGAGAATCTGCAACACGTTTAAAACGCGATAGACCCATTGGTTCAAAGGATAAAAATTTTAAGAAACGAAGAGAGGTTGAAAGCAAGATACTCCCAAAATAACAAAATATATTTTGCAACAAGTGAATCATGAACCTAGCGAAATATAGAGCATCATGAATATAAGAGAAGTCATGAGATTTCTATCAATTACGTCTGTAATGGAAAGATATGGGAACAAAATAAAATGAATGATCTTGACGATGTTTTCTCATATCTTTTATCAAAAGAGGTAACCGAAGAAAACAAAGATCTAGAACCAAAGTATGTATATGAGTGTCAAAAAGATATGATTGGATAAAGTGGAAAGATGCTATACAAGTCGAAAACTAGATTCGCTTAACAAACGAAATGCATTTGGACCAATCGTACTCACACCCAAGATGTTAGACCAATTGGATACAAATGGGTCTTCATTCGGAAAAAAAATGAGAAAAACGAGATTATGAGATATAAATCTCATCTCGTGGCCTAAGGGTTTTCTTACAGGCCTGGAATTGATTACGAAGAAACATATTCTCATGTCATGGACGCAATTACATTTAAATTCTTGATGAGTCTAGCGGCAAATAAAAATCTAGAAATGCATCTCATGGATGTAGTTACAGCATATTTCATATATATATATATATATATAT
>OVAN01017074.1:0-10221 GCA_900406275.1 Anastatica hierochuntica
TGAGCCCTTTGGTGATGGCAACAGACTGCGCGGGATGGTACTGTCCCCCGTCAGGTGAGCCCTTTGGTGATGGCAACAGACTGCGCGGGACGGTCCATCAGTTGAGCCATGTAGGCAAGAGGACTAGCGGGTTTAAAAAGAAAGCCCTAGCTCCGGACAAACCGGTTTTTCGGAGGGAATGTAAATGTCAGTCCGGTCTGCGAGGGGAAAGTTAGCACTGAGTATTGAGGCCTTTGTTTTGCTAGGCGTCTAGGAAAAACATCTTTTCAAGTAGGAGAGTCTAGGAGTCTGAGTCAGTCAAAATCGTTTTGGCGAAGCCATCTGGAGCAGCCTTATTTATAGGGTGGGGTTGTGAAGGGTGGGATCAGTACCCGCAGCGTTTGGTAGTTTGCTTGCGCGACACACTAGGTGTCCTCTGTGTTTTCTTTAGGGGTTGTGGTCTAGTTCTAGTCTAGCGAGGTTAGGCGGGTAGCAGGTGAAGCGGAGTCGGGTCCGTCCTCATTGAGTGGCTTGTTTGAAAAGTCAATCACCCCTCTTTTTTCTCCCTTTTTCCTTTTGGTGTTTCTGCAGGTAAAGTCAGAAGTGGTTAATTTGCGAACCGGTTGGTGAAGTTTGCTCCGGTTTTGGCGATACCATTTGGAGCAGTCCGGTACCCTCGGGTCGGGGTCGTTACATTTATATTTGTTTCTATATGCTTTTTATTAGTGCACGATGCATAACTTAACTATGATGAGAGTCATGAGACAAAAGGTGCCCCCACGACAACTACATATAGCTTTCTTCCAATGCAGTAATATCCATTTACGTATAACATCGACCACAGATGAATGCTTTTCCCACAATAATGTCACTGAACTAGTATTGATATTTTCTTCTACTCATACTTTTTAAAATCATTTAAATTTCTCCAGAAATTTCCATTCGAATTCATATATTTTCTCTATAAAAAAAACTATTTATTGTTTTAAATGTCAAAATCACATCATAAGTTTCAAGCTTACAACACATGGGACTAAATTTTTGTTTTACTTTTTTTTTTAAAAAAAAAAGAGGAAACAAAAATACAACACAAATGCACATATTCGTCTTACGCATCTATATTGTATTTCAACTTTCTTTCATGGAAAATTCTGATTCCTTCCTTTGATTGATAAGAGAATTTTCCAGGTGTCGTAAAATAGATCTACACTTCATCTTCAGAAATCAGAAACTTTCACCTGCTAACATACCCAAAAGAAAATTCTTAAACCACATAAAGCTAATCATAAAATTCTGAAACAAAGGGTGCAAATTGTAGATTTTACACTTCTTGGGTTGTAACCAGAAGTCAACAATACACAATTTTTGGGGTTTCAATGATCTTAACAAAAAAGTTAATGGTTATATCTGTTAAGCATGTAAACTTTCAGGGACTGTAAAATCCAATACCTTAGTTTTTAACTTAGTCTTCTTCAGTATTATCAGAAGAAGGAGACGACGATGAGGATGCACTGTTTCCATTGTCGCCGGCGACCCAATACTGTTTAACGGCGACGAGAATTTTCTCGGGCACGAGAGGACCATCCTCGTGATCCATCAGTTTCGTGTCCCATCTCATTCCATCAGCGATCTTTCTCACATCGTTCAAAACATCAACCTCATCCCGGAATATCACTATCCCTTCCGGCCTTAAAATCCGATCCGTTTCAAGAAGAATGTCCTCAATTTTGCAGCTGCCAAATGAAATTAACCATTCATCAGTTGTTTACCTCTGAGATTTATCAAGAAAGTTCTTAGCTTTAGGGTCAGTTTCTAATTCTCAAGAAAGTTTGTAGCTTTAAGGTTAAGTTAAGGGTTGTTAATTCTCAGAAGTTGGTAGCTTTAGTGTTTATAAACTTTACCTGTGCTGATACATGCTGAAGACACCATTAGCGTGAATGAAATCATATGTTCTTGGATAAGTCGAAAACCCTTCACACCTGAAGAGATTTGAAAACGGAAAATGGAGACATTATTGGCATTAATCGAACGAAGAAAGAGATTGTATGTATAATAGAGAATTTACCAGTCGTGGTAGATACCAATGAGACCTCTCTCATAGACAACACTCAATGTGTTCTTTGTAATGGTTGGAACCACATTCATAACCCACGATTTAGGCGATTCGAGCGCAGCAGCAAATCCACCAAGACCAGCATTCATATCCATCACATTACGGTATCTAGTGGAACCTATCAGCCTGTTGATTCTCTTGTATGCGTTCACACGCTTCTTCCACAGTTTGATGTCTTCTTGGTATGCTTCTGCGTTGACGCCACTAACTAAGCCTTTAGAGATACTTGGAGGCACTGCGAATAGCCTCTCGGGAAATCTCTTTAGCTTTCCTCCAGCAACTTCTTCTTCGTTTGATACTTTAGGGAATGGTGTCACGCACGTTTCCATCTCTTTGTACCAGACATCTTCGTTGTCCTTTCTCTTGCAGGTGTTAACAGATGTTGGTCTATCGCAGGATCTATCGTTTATTTTCTTTCTGAAAATCGCAATGTCTCCTTTCTCATACTTCTTCTCCCAGCATAAAGACTCTGCGATTTCCTCTATTCTCTTTTGCTCAGCATTGAGGTCTGCTTTAGTTCGGTTCCACGTCTTGTAATAGGTCTTCCAGTTGATGGGAGGTCCCGATAAGACCCAGTAACCTCCTGGTCTCAGGACTCTGTCAACCTCCATTAAATATGTTCCCTCTGTACAAGAAATCAGCAAGCCAAGGCAACATTATCATATAATTTGGACAAGAAATGTGAATTTGCGGCTACTTTGATAGTTGGTACTTTTACCATTTGCAGTCCACGGTATCAAGCACCGAGAGCATTGAGCCATATCAAAGGCTCTTGGAGGATAAGGAAGAAGAATTGATCCAAGAACAGCAATAATCGCTGGAACGCCTCTCTCAAGCGCGAATTGGACTTGTGCTTCGTGGTTGTCCCGCGGTGCAAACGACATAGTTAGGACATTCCTCTTAAGCATATAAGCACCCCAGCTTGCAACCTAGAGATTGAAAATTAGAATCAAGAAGATCTTAAACCATATTTCCAGCACAGAGTTAAACTTGACTTACCCCACATCCAGTGTCCAATGCGGTTCTAACAGATCCGTCTTTGATTGGGATAACAGAAGCTAGCTCATCGATATAAGCATCTGCACCTTGAGGAAACATAGTTCCTCCACCAGGGAATTTAAACACATTCCCTTGAAACTGAACCCAATTCTGTCCAGCCTTTTCGACAGTCAAGCTCTTGAAAGGAGCATTAGCGTAGTGAACGTAGTCTCTGCTTTTGGGCCAAGGGAACGGAGTCATGTACCCTTTAGGAGCAGGAACAAGACACCTCAGTTTCTCATTCTCTGGCGGACAATGCCTCTCTCTGTAAATCATGTTCTCTCTCGGGAACTTCATGGCCCGGTCTTGCTCTTGACAAGGTGTGTAATCTTTGAGCTTCACATCGCACGGTTTGAAAGACACGGGTTTGGGATCAGCCAATCTTTGAGGGATCTTTACTGTGTTGTGATGAGGTTCAAAATCAAGGTCAGTGACAACGTCTGTGCATAGAGCTTGCTTAGTAATCTCCATTGCTATGCTATCTCCTTTACCAAACCCACTCTTTTGCCATGCTCCAAGTAAGTAGAAGAAACAGCATAGAGCAGCCACAACGATTAGAGACAGAGAACTTCTTGATCTGTTATTCCCTGGTGGATTATGCTTAGAACCCATTGATTCTTCTTTTTTCAAAATCTCCCTGAAAGAAATTTAACAAATCATAAACTTGATCCTAACTAAAAAACACACACTACTTTGAGCTTAAAAAAAGAGAGATCAAGATCTAGCAAAAAAAGCAAGACTTTAACAATTGAAAAATCTAGGGTTTATACGATTTAAAGAATAATCAAACAAGTAGGGTTCTAAAGATTGGAACTTTAGCACTGAAATCGAAAACCCAGCACGGATCTCGTTGACACAAGATGAGTAGCTTTCAGAGCTAGAAATTCGAGAGAGAGAGAGATATTCACCTGCTCAGCTCAGTGTATATCTTGTTGCAGAGAGAGAGAGAGGCTCTAAATCTCTTTTTAGCTTCTCAGATCTCTGGTGTTTAAAGCTCTTTCAGTGATGAGCTTCAAGGTGAAGTATAAAAGCTTCGAGTGTGACACAGAGAGGTAATAATGTCTTCGCCTTTCACTTGATGAAGGCGCGTTTGATTTATGCAAATTGAAAAATGATTGCAATAAATGTGTGTAGTTTCGCAGCAAGATCTTAACAAATAGTACTGTATTATTACAATAGACATAGATTTAGATCTAATCTGCACATGCATCCATATGTTATTTTCAACTGACTTTTATATATGTTTTTGTGTATATATTATGGACTTTCTTTCATTATTTTGAAATATTTTAAGCTTTTGTAATTGGTTGACGTTGATTTATCATTATCTCGTAAATTTAAATTTCAGATTTTAGTTTCACCATTACCGGCTCCGAATGGTGACAACTCGTAGGACCGTGCGGGAGAAACAAATTAGATGGTACGGTATGGTTTGAGTGCGGTTTGAATGAGAGAAACACATATTGTAGAACAACTGTGGTTCATGTAAAAGAAACGGTTTATAACACTATGTAAATGGTAACAAAAGTAACATGCAGTGCGGGACACCGATTTGAATGGTTATTTTATTTAAGTTATAAATTTTAATTTACATATTATTTTTAAACTTAAAATATATTACAACCAGCAAAATATTATTGGCTTATTGATTTTCTCATAACATATTTGCAATATTATTTCTTATTTGCGACATATGTACTCCATTTGCTACCTCTACTGTATTCATATCATCTAAATAATTCTGAAAATCAGTCTGGCAATATGTGTTGTTTCGTCCTGTTTCAACCATTACTTCTACAAAGTCTGCATCCAAAAAATTCGAAATTTTATAAAATTATGTAATCTTATAATAGCCATTATAACCTTTTTGTGTACATAAATATTATATCTTTGAAAATCACAAAGAATCCTCCATTTTTTTCCAAACTCCAAAACTCCTCTCGATAACCGAACGTAAAGATGCATGGTAACAATTGAATAATTCTTGTTTACTCCGTGGAGGAGGCCCATCATTGAACTACGACATATGATATCTGACAACATTATTTTGTGATGACTTATAGGGAGTTAAAAATCCTTGCCTGTTTGGATAACCCGAGTCAACGACATAATACTTTTCCATCAGAGGCGAAAGAAATACATAATCACTTTCTTATGCCATTGTGAGAACGACTGTGTCATGATAAGCTGTCATGATATTCAGTGATGTATTATCGTGTAGATTCCAATACATTCCATGCAATCCATGTTCTACTTTACCGCAAACATGAGTTCCATCCATAGCTCTGAAAAATCCACTAAAAATGAATAATATTTTGGATGTCTTGAAGTCTTTTGGGAATTCGGTATAGCTCTTGTCTTGTCGGAGTTCTAATATAGTCACATGCAAGTAATTATGTTTCTTTAAGAACTTCACTAAATTTTTTCTTTACGGTCTCTTGGTTTCGTCCAAATCTCAAGCCAACATATTTTTGAACTTCGTTGTGTCCGCATATCTGCAAAAACATAGCCACACTTTCTTCAATGCTTACATTTGATGTTGGTTGCAGGCCATAATTTGACTGCAACATGCTAACAATGTTGTGAAATATGGAAGTGACATTCGTAGTAGCTGAAGACAAGCAGCATCATCTTGCTAAAGTCGACGCCAAATATTTCTCCACCCCAAACCTCCATCTGTCTAAGGAGGTGCTCTATGAAAGTATCCATCATAATAACTTAAAAGCTGGTTAAATTATTAACTCCTCAAACTGCTCATTTTCTAAATTCCACAACTCAATTCTCTCTTCATAACTTAGCATGTGGATGCCTTATGATCGCAATTGACATCTACGAAAAGCCAATAAATTAAAAACACGAAATAGAATACATCATTAAGCATCTATAAAATTACATTACCTAATAATCTAAAATGCATAAACAACACATAATTATAAATAAATAAAAAGAAATTAAAATATGTTTATCATTAGATAATCTTCGTTTCCAAAATCATTTTGATAATCTTCATTCAAACTTGTATTTGGTTCTTTCGATGTTCCCAAAATATTAAATAAACCTCCACATCTGCCACGATTATGTGATGTGTTTTCTGTGTTCAAAATAATTTATGAAATTGATAGTGGATGATGTTCCAAGTTGAATGTTTTGTGAAGTATCTACAGTTGCACCTTTTGAAACCTTTTCTCGAGTATTCTCTAGATTTTCCTCTTCACTTCCTATTGTAAACCCGAGTTGAACATTTGATGGTGTTGTTCCAGAAGATCCGCCTTGCTGGAAATTTGATGCATGTTGTCTTGCATAAAAATTTTGCGGAGCGCTCCATTGTTGAGGATTTGGCGGTGCGCCCCATTGTTGAGCATTTGGGGGGGGGGGAGATTTGTTCCAATATAGACCATTTGGAGGTAAATCCCACTGTTGAGGATTCGGCGGTGTGCCCCAATATTGAACAATTAGTTGTGTACCCCACTGGTGAGCATTTGTGGGTGTATCCCATTGTTGAGCATTTGGAGGTGTGCCCCACTATTGAACATTCGGTGGTGTGCCCCACTATTGAACATTCAGTGATGTGCCCCACTGTTGAGCACTCGGTGGTGTACCCAAGTGCTGAAAACTATTTTCCCTTGAATTATTACCCACTGATGATGGACTGCTAGATGATAAACCCCTAGAATGTGGACTCCCAAATAATTGGCATGAGTCCAATTGCTTTGGCACATCTTCATTTTTTCTTAATACACTAGTCGTAGCTTCAAGTAGTTGCAATTTATCCTCTATGATGTCTGAATCTATATCAATGAAATTCCTCTTAAAAGAGTTGTCCTTTAAGTGGATTAATGCATGCCCAGTAAAATTTCGTGAATATTGGAATCTCTAAAGCAAGGAAAAAAATTTCTGCTTTTTTAAATTTATCATAATCATCTTGATCAAAAGCACCAAGGCAGACTTGTTGTAAACTTTGTCGTTCAAATTCTTTATAGTCGTTAATTGTGTCTTGTATTTTAGTTTCAAATGATTGTCTTCTCCGACTACCTCTTGAACCACTTGAAACATTAATTTCTGAGCCTACACAAGACTTATAAGAACTACTCCCATGTCTCATACTGCCACGTTGCTCACCTCTTCCAGGAGGAGCACACATTGAATCCCGAGTGAACTCATTTGAAAGATGTGTATCATCCTCAAGATTAACACGAAACACTTTTTTGTATTCTTGGGTTTCATGAACACAATTTCGAGGCATGTCATCCCCATCAATGTCTGAAAAATCGTTTAAGTCATCTTCACCCGTTCCCTCATTCAGAATCTCTTGTCTTCGTTGTCGTGATGACTGTTGAGGTTGCAAATAAAAATCGTGTAATACAAAACATCATACCATCACATCCCAAAATTGTGGCGGTTGTTGTTTAAACGATTATCGGATGCATAAATGGTCAATGTCTTCGAATCAACCGTTATACAAGTTGAATTCATAAGAAACCTCCATCTTTTATATGCTTTTTTGAAATCATCAAATTTGTTTTTAAAAAAACCATAAGTAATATTCAAACTAAATGCACTGTCGAATTTTTCAACCATATACTCTCTTTCAATGGTCGTAGGATCTTTAAGAGTATAATTATTCATCGAAATTGCTTTATCAAACAATTCAATCAATGTTTTTCTTGTTCGTCAGTCTAGGTAAATCTCGGTGTGGTCTCCAAATTAAGATTTTTTATGTGGTTAATATGTTTTTTATCTAACAAAAACATAACAAAAAACTATATTAAAAATTCAATAAAACTTGTTACTCATGTTGTTGTCTCGTTTTGAACATTTGAGCTCCTTTGTCCTGAAAGACTTGTGTTCGCTCGACATCTAGATGACATACCTACATATAAAAACACAATACAAGTAATATTAAGTTGTAATACTATTTTAATCATGCTTAAAAATATAAATATATTATATTAAACTAGTTATCCTATTTCTTCATTAGAAACTTTTCAAACAATTTAATAACATGTTATTCGGAAAATTATTTGATACATCAATAATTCAAGATTATTTTCTTTAGAAACTATTTGATACACCAACAATTCTAAATGGGCTATGTTAACAAAACTAGTTTTTCGTGAGATATATATTTGTATTATATTAGATTACTAAAAATAAAAAATAACGAAACTTTTGTATATGTTTCATTTTTAGATTTTTTTTTTAACGTCTAAAATCGATTTTATTGATGATAATGTGAGATTTCAAAACGCGAATACATCAAATCCAGACAACAAATCAGAACGTAATGTAGATACAGAGACACATGAATACAACCATTCTTCGCAAATACAGGAATTGGAACAATTTCGATGATGGAGTGGAATATAACCCCGCTCTTTTAACAAAAGCCTTACGGGCTAACAGAAAACTTATGTTATGTACCCCCTTCATACACTTGAGATTGGATAACAACATATAGCTGAGACTCAAAAATGTCTTTGGCATTACCTTAATGACTTTATTTGGTTTTGATGTCGTTTTAGGTGTTTCTCGATCTTTATGGCACTTGAATTGTAACTTGGTTGATGTATCATGTCGTTTCCTAACCGTCCAATCCCTATGTGGTTTCATCTTGATCATCAAAACATACCCCTCCTCAACGCTATAAGTCCATGGTGGTTTCCGTGGCGGTCTTCGTTTCCACAACAAATCCAAATTGAACAACCAAATTTTGATGCCCAAATCGAGATCATGAACTGGATTTAATGAATTGATTTTATAATGGTTGTGCTTTGTAACCGTCCATAACTTTTTCATCGCCAAAGAGCAGTTATCTTGTCGGTGGTTGTCTGAGTCATCACGAAGCGAGGAAATCGGCAACGTGGGGATGAAACCAGGATTGTGGGTGACTTGAAGATGATGTCCCACGATCTTGAAAGAAGAAATCTCAACCGGAAACCGCCGGCGAGGAGAATATCGGCGAGATCGCCGTGAAAATCCTCTAACCGTCGCAATTGCCATTGTCTCTTTCTCTTTATATTTAGATGATGGTGAAGAAGAAGACAAAGCGTTGCACAACAAAACAACGAACGAGAGTACAGAGAGAATCCCTCTTCTCAGGAAGAAATTGTCTTCGGATGAATTTACTTTCATTGCGGATTTTGAAGATTGATCTTTTATTCCGAGAACTGGTGAAAGGAGAGGCGTTCGCCGTTTTCACCGGCGATTTTCTTAACGAGGTCGAGAGAGACGGTGGAGGAATTGTCGAGATTATCAACGCATTATATAGTATTTTCTCATACAATGTTGACAATCGTTTTTGAAAAATAAAAAATATTTCTTTTTATACAATTAGTTTTTGTATATGTGACAAAAACGTTCAAACTCTGTGAAAATACAAATTAATTTTTTCCAAATAATAATTTTAAAATAATAAGTTTGATTACATAAGACCTTAATAATTTTTTCATGTGCTTTCGATTTTTGCGTTCATTGTATGTTTCAAATATTATTAAAGTCTAATGTGAATGAATCAATACAATGATATATTTTATACATATATAAATGGTGGAAACGTTAATGAGAAAGAGATCATTAAGTTATTTTATGGGAAAAATAATATTTGAGGACAAAAAAATTTATATACCTTATTAATCAATAAATATAATATAAATAAAATTAGAATTTAAAAAAAATTATGTATGGAAAAAAAAGATTTATATTTTTAGCCATATTGAAAAATTAACTTAATTATAAACTAAATGCAAAACTTATGTTTAAATTTTAGAATTACCTTTTTCTTGTAGATGGAATATTGAGAGCCAAAATTATAAAAGATTATGATTGAAAAGAGAAAAAAAAATTATGTAATGTTTTTTGAAATTGAATGTATGAAATTTTTTTTGAAGGAAGTTATGAACATACAAAGTGTATTCCGTTCAATTTAAATAAGCAAAGGATATGCTACAATTTTTTCTCCTTTTGTATTATTAAAATATTTATATCTTAAATATACAACATATTTTATCTTCAGCCAAAACCTTTATCATTGCATCTATACCATTAAAACAGAAGCACAACAACCTCTATTTACGTGTGATATTATCCATTTT
>OVAN01017075.1:0-10221 GCA_900406275.1 Anastatica hierochuntica
TACTTAACTGTACGATTGCAGTGATTTCTTGGGTGAAAACCTGAGCCATCATGGAGTCGGGTTCGTCTCACTAAGTGGCTAGTTTGAAAAGTCGCTCACCCCTCTCTTTTCCTTCTTTTTCTTTTTGGTGTTTCAGCAGGTTGCAGTTAGAAGAAAAAAATTATTAACCGGTTGGTGAAGTTTGCTCTGGTTTTGGCGGTACCTTTTGGAGCAATCCCGATCCCCTCGGGTCGGGGTCGTTACATAAACAAAAAGAACAAAAGAGAAGAAAAGAAGAGCGTGACCATGCTTTTGTTATTCAAAATATGTTTTTGGAGCACGATATCGGTGTTTGCCCCAGGAAACGGCAAGAGAAGAAGGAGGGGTAAGAAACCAATTCCTGAGCAATTACCAATTGTGCCTCAGCCAAGAAATGGGATGGTGTAGCCCCCCCCCCCCCCCCCCCCCCCNGCGTTAAGCGCAAGGTATTGCATAATCGACTCCAACCTTTATAAATGAAGCGTATCAGGGCCATGCCTAAAGTGCGTTCATGGCCTTGATGCTCTTAAGCTCATGGTAGAAGTACACGAAGGGGCATGCAGAAACCACTCAGGTGGCCAAGCCTTAGTCATCCGAATCAAAAAGACAAGGTTAATTCAGGCCAACTCTAATCGCAGACTGCAAGACATACTCGTCCTAATACGATAAGTGTCAAAGACACGCCCCGTTCATTTACCAACCAACAAAAAAGTTATCCTCGATATTTGCACCTTACCCCTTTATGCGGTGGTCCATGGATGTTGTAGGACCCTTAGTAGCTTCAGGAAAAGGGCAGCATAAACTACGTTTCCTATTAGTTCTAACCGATTACTTCACTAAATGGATAGAAGCTGAGGCTTTCCAGCAGGTAACCAAGTTCGAGGTCAAAATATTTGTATGGCGAGACATCATATGTTGCCATGGGGTCCCTAACAAAATTGTAACTGATAACATACCCTCAGGGAAATGGATAGGCAGAGGCTGCTAATAAATCAATTTTAGGAAACCTCAAGAGACGTTTAGGTACCAACAAGAAGTCTTGGTCCGATAAGCAACCTGAGGTTCTATGGACATGCCGTACTACCCCAAGAAGAGCTACAGAGGAAACCCCCTTCTCCTTAGCTTATGGAATGGAGACCGTAGTCTCAGCTGAAACCTCAGTCGGAAGCCTCCGACTAAGCCTTTGCACCTCGAACCCCGAAACCAATGACCAGCTGTTGTTAGACAACCTGGACCTGATCGAATAACGCTGAAATCAGGCATTGATTTGTATACAAAATTATCAACAGTCAATGGCTCGGCACTACAACTCTAAGGTGAGACCTCGGAGATTCGTAGTGGGTGACCTTGTACTATGAAAAGTTCTCGAAAATACCAAAGAGCGAGATGCCGGGAAGTTAGGTACCAAATGGGAGGGTCCATATCGGATCATCCACTTGGTACGACCTAGAGTCTACAAGCTCTTAAAGGTACAACCCGGGGTACCAGAAATACGATCATGGAACGCCATGAACCTCAATAAGTATTATCACTAGGTACTTGCAAACAATCAAACTACGTTAGGCTTGATCCCTTGACAGGGTACGTAGGCAGCTCTTTTAATGTGTTCAGCCCCCACCTCCTCAAAAACCATCATTTTTTATCCGAAAGAGCTCGGGCATCTGGATGATCATTCCAAGAGCTACACGCTTCGATCGTCGGACATCTAACAACTAGATCTTGGCATATCTAGACAATTCAACTCTAAATTCCAAGATATGCATCTATATTGTAAAGTATTCGAGTACTATAAGAATCAATGATATCTCTCTTTATCATTCGATAGCATCTAAATTATTCCAGGTTCCCAAAAAACGTGATACTTCATAGGTCTTAAAATCCTATCACTCAAGTACATGTTCCCAGAAGCCTGATACTTCAAAGGTCTTAAAATCCTAATATCAATTTCAGGTTCCCAGAAACCTGATTTCTTAAAGGTCTTAAAATCCTAATATCCATTTCAGGTTCCCAGAAACTTGATTCTGTAAAGGTCTTGAAATCCTAATATCAATTTCAGGTTTCCAGAAACCTGATTTCTCAAATGTCTTAAAATTCTAACATCAATTTTAGGTTCCCGGTAACCTTATTCTTTAAAGGTCTTAAAATCCTTACATCAATTTTAGGTTCCCAAAAACATGATTCTTCAAAGGTACCTAGAAACCTAACCCGTCAAGAGTTTAAAAACTTAACCTCGTACGTATAGGTTCACGAGACCTAACTAGATCAAAACACGATTAAGGACGAGTCATATCAAACACAATACCCGGTCAAACCTTGGACCAATCGACCAGTCCTTAATTCGACTAGGACCTAATGGTTCATTTCTCAGATGACGAAGGCACCTCAGAATTCTGATTATCTTAACCAAATACTAAGCTTTCAAGATTTTCTAAGTATCTAAAGCTTACAATAAGACTTCTATATAAGCCCCAATCTTTGAGATAATTAATGCAAAGCTCAAAAGTAGAATCCGAAAATACTTGATTAAAGAAGCACCAAGATGCTTCAAAAAGAAATGGGTTTAAAAGCCTCCCCAGGCTCCCTACTCTAAAGATCTGAATGCATAAAGGTTTAAAAGTCTTTGGAGGATACGAGTGCTAAAAAAACAACAGAAAAGGTTTAAAGGTCTTCCCATGCACTAAGTATTAGAAAGAAAGGAGCCTAAGGAAAGAAAAGAGAAGTCACTCATCCTGGTTCCTGGTCTCGTTATCTTGGGTCTCCATCGATATTTGCTCTCGAACCTCTCTGGCGTCTACCAGACCCAGGTTTGACCCATGCTCATCAGTCGTGACTTGAGTAGTCTCTTCTAAGGCTGAAGCAGGATGGACATCGGAAGTCTCCGAGATCTGAGGAAGTGGGAGTTTGCTCACGGTGAAATCCGAGACCTGAGCTCTTTCGTACTTCTCTTTTCTTTCTAGGAAGAGAGCTACCAATCTGTCATGCTCCTCCTGAGCACTCGTTATCTCTTGAGAAATCAGATCCTTCAAGAGTTCGATGTTTGCTTGAATTTCTTGAACAGGGGATCTGAAGAGAGGTCTCGTCCTTCTTCTGCTGAAACTTATCGTTCACAATCTTCATTACCTTCTCACAAGCTCCCATAATCTCTTTCTTCCCATGATTGACTGCCAAGCGAACCTCCGCAACCTTATTCTCAGTCATCTCCTTATTGACAGACATCATGTCCAGCACGTGAGCTTCTGTAGTCTTCTTGGAACTTTCAAAGGAGGAATCTTCTTGCTCTTAACCAGATCCCCGATCTTCCCAGAAAAGGCTTCTAACTGAGATTTTAGCTCTCCCACTTGAGCCTGAAGTCTCTCCGATAGTGATCTAGATTGGTCCAACTATTCCTTAGCTTCTCGAAAGACATCTTCAACGTCTTGGAGTTCTCTTACAGAGGGAAAGCCTTTAATTTGGTTCTCTTAGCCTAAGAATGCTTTATTCAAAGCATTATCTAGCTGCAAAAAAACCAAAATAAGGTCAAAACAAGAATCACAAAACAGGCTCAGACGAGCAAGAAACATCTGAAAGATACCTGACCAAGGTAGATGGCGACATTCAGATCGCCATCAGAATTTGACAATTGAGCAATAGCAGGAAATGCAAGTCATATCTGCTTCATATGGCACATTAAAGTCGCTAGCCCTCATGTGTCATCCAAGACTGACCCGGGCGCAGAGTGGGCAAAGTTCCACGAACCTTGGTTGCTTCTTGATGAAACAGGCCTTGAGTTTCTTTCACTTGATTTAGTAAGAGCTTTCTTTGAGGAGTTCTCGAACCCCTGACCATCCCTGGTTTCCACCAGGTTCAGAGCACGTCTCTTAGAAGCCTCATCCACGATAACTACCATTTCATCTCCCCTAGCCTCGAAACCTCCGATCTCAAGCTCCCCAATAGCTTTTCCTTTTGACTTCGAAGTCTCTTCCACAGTTGAAAGAGGAACAACGGACAAAGGAAGCTTGAAGGATCCGTCATCGAGAACTTCCTTAATCGATTACCTGAAAGAGCCTGCAGAGACTTTGTCTCCAGCGCTGCCTTGAGTCCTTGAGGTCCCGGTGGTAGTGTTCTGTCTGGGTTTGTTACGGAACAATTTTTGAAGAGGCATCTAGTTGATGGTCTCGGAGGTACTAGCTTCTGTGGAGATCTTGATTAAATCTTCACCTTCTGAAACTAAAACATCAGAGATTAAGAGTTAGTGAACGAATATAACAGGTAAACGAGCAAAAAATAAAGCAAAGAGTGTATACCTTCTAGCTGGCTAAACGAGATAGGATCCGGAAATTGAGTATCGAATCTTTCTGGATATATAGCTTTGTTTATCCGAGAGAATGGGAAACTGACCAGGAAGTTGGGTTCGGTTTCAACCGATTGATCAAGGCAGAAACCTGCTTGGGGCTAAGTTGAGAAGCATCAATTGAACCTACAAAAGGGTTGAAAATCAAGTTAGTAAATAGAAAAATAAAAAAAGAATCTCATAGGTCACCTAAGGTCTCTAACCAGAGAGTTGAGACCACGAGGAACGCATTATATGATCGGAAGGGATAATGATTGGATTAATCTTCACATAGAAGAATCTATGCCTCCAAAACTCGTCGTTAGCAGTAAATCAGAAGATGCTCCGGCCCGGACGAGCTGGCAAGTATACGGTTCCTCCGGTACCTTTGGTCTGGGGACTGTCCTTTATCATAAAGAGTTCAAATAACTCTTTGATTCCAATCTTGGTTCATGTTTCCTTCTATCTAGTTATCAGACCTAAGACTGCTCTAATGACAGAAGGGCACAACTGAGGTAAAGATAGGTTATATCAATCTAAGTGGTCTAGAAGAAGGTCAGGAAGAGGGAATTTCAAGTGACACTTCAGGATATAGTTCTCGTGGATACAGAACCATCCTGACGGAGGGTTCTCCAGAGTATCCCCAGAACCACAGACCTTAGTTAGGTCTTTTGTAGCCCCTGCCTCCGTCATTAGATTAACAATATATTGATGGGACAAGGTGGAGTTCTGATGAGGGCCAAAAGAAGTATTCACGGAGTCGTCAGCTGCAAGAGACTTCGACATCTTCTCCGTTTTGATTGCGACGGCAATTGCCTTGTCAATCGCCGTTTTTTTGGTTCGCTTGAGCTCACGATCATCCTTCGGGGGTTTCGAACTTTCGATACCGTCTTTTCCTTGACCCATCGTGAGTGGTGGAGGAAAAAGATGAGAGGAAACTAAAAAGTTGGCTCGAGAAACTGAAAGAAGGTAAAGAGAAACCTAATTGGAATGTTAGGGAAGAGGGGAATCTGGAAAGTTCTAGTTCCTGTGATTTTCGTATTGATAAGAAATAAACAAAAGACGAAACGATTTTTAAAAAGAGAAAAGAGAGAGGAAGTACCTTGATGATCGTGTGTTCAGACGTGTAGAGATGGAGATTAGTAGTTGATACCCACTTTATATCGTATCAGTTGTGCAAGTTTCGAAGCTAGACTCCTCAACTTCCATGAGCTATCAATCGTTGGATTGATCTCGAATGATTCGGGCTGTTGATTTCAATTCAAGTTGAATCCCTTAGTTAGGATTCAAAGCTATCTGTGGCAAGTTAAAAGTGGGATCTAATTAAGAAGTCAACTCCTTGGACCTAAATGGCTTTGGCCCAGAAGTTTGGGGAAAATTTTTGGGGTCAGATCCCGCAATTGTGGAAAGCCCAATAATGACGAAAAAGGTTTAGATTCTAGAAAACCCAAAAAGAGGAATCAAGTGTAGGAAGGTTAAGTCTTCGGATCGAGAAATTGGTTTCGAGAATCAAGTTGAGATCTCGCAGAAACAGTTGGCTCAAGTTGGCGAGACCTGCGGCTATTTAAAGAGGGGGAAAGAGAGCTGAAGAGGGGTCTCTTCTTCGGCAAGTTCTAAGAGAGAAACTAAAATCAAAAACATATCTTCAATAGAATTGATAACTTTGATCATTGTAATCCTTGCCATTCATATCCAGATTTAGATCAAATTCATTTGTAAGCACTTATCAAATTTAATATTCAATGATTAGTTCGTTCATCTTGAGTCCAAACGAGATTCATCTCACGTGCTTAATTACATATTTATCTTTTGACTACTTAACGAGTATTTTAAGTAAAACTATCAGAATCGATATCAAAAATCTGAATTATTCAAAAAACCTGAAATTGAATATTTGACTTGAACCAACCCGAATCTAATAGACCGAAACCGAACTCGACACAAGTTTTACGATTACCCAGATCTTGTCGAGTTTGAGTTCGGGTTCCGAATCGGAACTGAACCTGATCAAAACATATAAGTAAAAACACAAATAAAATATAAAAAATTAAGCTCCTTTATTACCACGGAAACACACTGGAGTGAATAAGAAATATTAATCATAACCAAAAGGTATAAAACCATTTTTAGTCACATTATTTTTTCTTAGACACTCTTGTTCTTCGATTCAAGAAGCTAACCGAGGAGCGGGAGAGCAAAGTATGTTGTTTAAATCAAATTTACAAGAAAATATATCATGCTCGTGCAAGGCACGGACCAACACCTAGTGTGTGTATATATATATATATATATGATAAGTCATTTTGTGATTTGTGACGTGGCGAGCTCACATAATTTGTGAGTGACTTGTTGCAATTATAGAGTTCGCCGTTCTTTGTAAAAGAAAATGAAAATTAAATTATTAGCTTATGTGTCATGTATTGATTGGTTTTTGATGATTTTTCGCTTAAAAAAAACTCTTTCCTACATTATTGAAAAAATTATCCCTACTGAAAATTTCACTATTTTATAAATAAATAAAATGTCAGGTTTATCTATCGCCAAAACTTATAAACCATATTTATTAAACCCTAATTAGCTTTTATCACTAAAACTTATAAACTAAACTTATGAAACCGTAATTAGCTTTAGTCTATACAAATTATTTCGAAGCCACATCTTCATCTCTTAGCTTATTTTGTTCTTAAGTTAGGTTTAGGTATTATCTAATCTACTAATTTAGAGTCTTACTTTTTATCTACTTAAAAAAAATTATTATTATTATTTGGTTAACAATACAATATAACTTTCGCGTTTAAGAAAATAGAATCTTCGACTTCCGTTAAATTCTACCAAATTTTAAACAAAAAATCTCATGTTATATCCTCCAGTCTCATGTTATATCCTCCAATCTCAAGTACAATTAAATTATATATAATTATGCTATTATTATTAATTGGTTTATACATTATACATGTATCAATATTTATATAGTTAACGTATTAGCATACATATATTGATAAATATATAATAGTGTTCAAAATAAAACTACATATTCAATCATATGTTGGTTTTATAATAAATCGATTTTGGTATATCTATACTATAGTATATATAAAATTATATTATTTTAGTATACATGTGTAGTTAGGATTAGGCGTTCAGGGTCCGTTCGGGTTTGGGTCTCGAACTCCAGCCTTATAGGATCTATTCTGGTCTTTCAACAGTTCGGTTCGGGTATTTTTGTTCTGGTCGGAATTTATAAAACTACTAAAATTCTAATAGATCCGATATTTTTTCGGGTTCGGATATTTTTGGATTTTTCGGATTTGGGTTCGGTTTTTTCAAGTTTCTCCAATTTTTTGGATTTTCGGATTTTTTCGGATATTTTGGATTTTCTTTTGTTTTTCGGATTTTGGTTCGGTTCAGATTTTTATGATTTTTTGGGCGTTTCAGAATTCAAGTTTGGGATTGTCAAATTAACAGAAGCAAGTATATTGATATAAGAGTATAAGGGTAATGATGTATGTATATGTGTGTGCAAGAGTTCGCGAAGACACTGTAAACACACAATTTCACAACCTCACTCCTTTCTTAAATTTTGCTTATAAATGATTTAACTTGTTGATCATTCCTTATATAATAGTTGGAGGAAGTTCTTTTGAAGATGACAAAAAATTTGAAGACAATCCATAACTAATCTTCACTGAATTGTTAAAGCAATCAATTCTAAAATCTTCTGAAACTACAGAAATGAACTCATTGGATATTATGTCTTCCTTAATAACACTGAGAGAGCTTCCTTTTTCGCAATCAATTCTGAATTTCTATTTGTTGTTACATGTAAACTCTCAGTCGCCACAAACAGAGTATAGTTCAATCATCGTCACCTAATCTAATTATTGAAACAATAATCAGCGAACAACGATTGCTAGAAATATCAATCGTCGGAAAGAGATCACCAGAAATCACATGTCTAAGGTCACCGTCATCGGCAAAAATTTACAGAATAATTGTCGATGGCGATTTGGGGAGTATTAGTTTACTACATTTAAGGGTATAATGGTCTTTTATCACAAAATTTGTAAATATAAAATTGTGTCTTCGTGGTATAGATCCGGAAAACACCAAATCATGAGGTATATTTTGTTTTTCTCTCTTTCGAAAACCTATTTTACTCTTAACTTAATGTTTTATTCCTTTCATTTTATATATTTTGTCCAATGGCATTTGATATAAATTTTTACAAATTTAAGGTTAATACAAAAAAGAATTAGGTCTAGAGTTTTCTATGCAAATCAGAATTTATTTTTTTGTTCAAAACTAAATAATTCTTTTAGGTTTGAAAATGCTTTAGCCATAATAACTGGCCAGTTAGAGTTTTAATGCAAATCTAAATTTAAATCATACATAATGGTTTCTTTAAACATTTTAAACCCATTAGACCACATCTACATGTTTTTAAGAGACAAAATAACCCATTTATAATTTTGTGCCAAAATTTCTTATGTCCGTGCAAAGCACAAACCATCATCTAATACAATTATTAAATGAGAAGTTGTTTGCTTACATGACAACATTTGGTGCGATATTGATGACGTGTTATCGTCATAGAGTTTGGCCGAAATTATTTTTATTTTGTTTCAAAAATATGCCTAATATTATTTCGCTTACGTGTCACAATCTCGTTTTGTGATTTTCTAATTTCGATTGTGTCTCTTTTCGTTTTTTGGTTTTATTTCGTTACATATGATGTTTGTCGGGTGTGTAAACAATCTTCCAAAAGAGATTTTTGTTAGTGGTAGCTGTTGATTTATTTTTGTTTCACACTTGTGACGATTATTTTGAACTAGATAAGGTCTCGTGTGATACACAGGAAATCAAATATAAAAATACATTAAAAGTTTAGGTTTTAAAGTTGAAATCCACGTAACTATCAAAAATTATGAACTGTCTCCAATATCGTCCAAATTAATATAAAATTTTTAATATCACGTGAAACAATGTTCTTAATTAAGTATTATAATTTTATCATGTTTCCATATATAATAATTAATATTAAATTTTTAATAAAGAAAATATTTAATATTAAACTTTCAATGTTTTATGGAAATAGAAAATTTACCTATTTTGTAAAATATAAAATTTGCTTACACGAAATTGGAAATTTTAAATATTTGACACATGTCAATAATTTGATCGTGAGTTACAATTTGACGACGTGTCAAACTCACATCGAACGCGTTCCGCTTTATATAATAAGATAGTAAAATTTTGATAGGTATTTGTCAAGTTTTATAGCTGTAAAGCTAATTAGACGATTAGGGTTTTATGTATACATAAAAATAACATTAATTGGCTTTTGTTTTCCTAATTGAACTCGATGAAATCTTTATTAATACATATCAAATTTTTAGAAAAAAAATTATTTACCTTTTGTTTTCCTAGTTGAACCCGATGAAATCTTGTTGCTGCTTACTGATATATATATAAAAAAAAAGCCAATTGTTGGATTTTATATTTCAGTGACTTGCAAACAAAGTATTTTCTATGTATTGTATCCCTAATACAAGTAGAAGGTTGTTATTGATTTAGGTTCAACTAGTGTTATGCCTATGCACTGGGAAGTAGGGTTAACCCTAACATGTTGGTGGTTTTAGGTTAGTTAACAAAATTACGATTCTTTTGTATTATGAAAAAACAATATAATGGATCCACTTAAATAAATCGACTCAAACTTAAAAAGTGAGAATACCTTGAATATCACGAAAAAATGGTGATAAACAGTAATTTTTAATAGCTGCCAATTGTTTTTAAACAATAAATCTAAAATTTAGCTTTATATATAGTAGATAATCTGAGTCGAACCCAAATTGTAGATGTATATTATCTTTATAACCTTATACTAAATTTTG
>OVAN01017076.1:0-10221 GCA_900406275.1 Anastatica hierochuntica
GGGAAGGAAGAGCATCTTACCACTTTGGGAAATAAAGATCACATGAGGAGTCTAAGGATTCAATAAAGATAGAGAAGTCCCTTTCTCTAGCTCCTAGCCGTTAGTATCAAGTCTCTTTCAACAAGAGGAGTTTCATTTATGACTTGTACTATATTGTTGTTTGTTTCCTTATTGTTCAAATAATCTTGGTCTCTAAAGACCATACAATGTAATGGTTGAATTATCATGGAATGAATCAACTTCTTCCTTGTTCTTAATCTTCAAATTCTCCTCTCTCTCTCTTTCTCAATCTCATAATCTCACTAATCTAACACTCACCTTTACTGCCTCCGTTCAAATCAAACTGAGAGTTGGGACCATTCATTCCTAAGATATCATTTCAGTGAGCAAATATGGAGCACAATTCAATCAAGATTAAGGCTAACACCATACATATTTCAAGCTTGTGAAGCTCTCATTGTATGGACGAGAATCTCCTCATTGTATGCACCAAAGCTGCTTCGGAAGCTAGCCTCACAGGCTGCCTTATATCACAATATATGGTACCAAAAGAATGACCTGATCCACAATAACATTAGGTTATTTACCACCAATATAAATTTTCAAAGACATTGACATTGAAGTAAAGAGTAGGATCACCACAAATCAAAAAAGGAAAGGATTTGAAGACTTTATGGCCTTTTGGCTTTATTAAGCTCTTTCTATACTCACTCTTGAGTAGCTGTTATAAACCTTCTATTTTTTTGGACATGGTCAATAGTTGATAGATTAACTCTTTGTACAACCTGTTTCACTTTAATAACGATATTAACATTCTTATTAAAAAAAAACATTATACAAAACCAACTAAAAATTCGCACAACAAAATCAAACATGACGAAGCACAACCTCGACGATAAAAACATTCACCACAGCCCCCTACACAATAACAACAATGAAACCAGCGACAAAAAAAGAATAAGTAATAGCGACAAAATCAACATCAATATTTGAAAACATGCAAATAGAGGAGAGAACAATTCAATTGGCTCCCAAGTACAAACAGTCGCCTATTAGCCAAAAACCAGAGACAAGAGAATACAAAGCAAGCGAATTTGAAACATATCCTTCGGAAACCAGAAAATCAAATAACCCGGCCAAACGTCTTCTCGACGTCCAGTGCCTAGCCTCCCAAAATGCAAGGTAATATTCATAGTCATCTGGCTACAAAACTTTAAAAAAAAAAAACAAGAATAAACCCAAACAAAAGGAAAGACGAAACAAAATGACAGAGGAAATGTACACTAAAACCAAAAGAGGAAGACTTACTGGAGCAAATACAACTAGGACCTCCAATGAGAGACACATTCAAATAACACGAAAAGGTTTGGTGCAAATGAATGGGAAAACACAACTCTATATATAGACCTCGATTGTGAATCATGTGCTATGTACATAATCTTTTTTAGAGAAAAATTATGGAAGCTAATCTATCAAAAAAGAGGAAAACATTAAAAATGTACAGATAAACACATAAAATTCAAGAAGAATTTATTAGATAACATAAAAATATACATTATAAACAAACGAACAAAATTTTAAAACATAACAAAAAAGATTAAAAGATATGATCAAAAATAAAATAACATTTAAACACAATACGTATTTATTGTAATCTACCAATATCCGATTTTAACAATTCCCATACCAACACATCCCGAAGATAAATATGAAAAATACTCCACCACCATCACATGCCGAAGATAAATACGAAAAAAAGATGGTAATGTTTTATGATAGAGATCCTCTAACCGCTAAACATATGATTATCAACCAAAATAAAACGCAAAAATAAAAACTTTATATCTTTTAAAAAAATCTCTATTACTCACCCATATCAACCAAATTTCATTTGCAATATAATTTCATGACATTTGTGGTATAGTCCACAAATAATACATTTTAAAAATGTCTGTTACTCACTCGTATTTTTAAGAAGGTTAACATAAATATCAAACCAAAAATAACATAGTTAAACCAGAAATAACCAAGTTCATTGATCTAATTATCAGACTGGTTAACAACAAAATCAAGAGAAAAAGGCCTAAAAATTTATAAAAGGACTCTATCTTTTCCAATGTCAACAATTCACACCCCATAATTTTTTCTTGTTTCTTTAGATATTTCTCAACAAGACACCAAAGCTGTTAAAAGCTTAAAAACTATATCAACGATCAGACATCAGTGTACTTCTTCTATGATTCTATCTTCAAGCTTCTCTGTCTGCAAAAGACCAATCATGGTTAGAACCAGTAATCTAATTGGTTCATTATATAAATTAAAAAGATTATTCTAAAATGAATCATGTATAATAGTATTCTAACATAAGTTTGTAAGCTATATAAACTCCTCTTTCTCATTATCAATCACTTTCTTGCCCATTTGTTTCCACGATAAAGGATTAAAGATGTTTTCTTTGCGTCAGAAATCTCGAGTATAATAGCCGTTATTTTACTGCATTTTTATACAAAGATTGTAACATACTATTGTTAATGCAGGAGAAGAAAATCGATTTGCAAATAGAATCAAAGCTCTTGTAAGTTTAAACACAAAATACACTGGCAGAATAATTACCTTTAAAAGTCAAATAGAATCAAGAGAAACAAAGTGGAGAAAGTGCAAAACCGAAAACAAAAAAAAAAAATAGAACAAAAGCTTTAATTAGTGATGCCACCACTGGAGCCACTGCCACCACCACGACAAGGACGAACCGAGAGACGCATAAAATTACAATCAGAAACACATGAGAAACACCTTTAAAAAAAGTAGCCAACATTATATTGTTTTCTCTTATGAAAGCACAAAACAATATACTTATTTGCTAGAAACCTACTCGTTGGTAACACACGGTGAGTTTAATAACAAACCAAACCAAGATCAAGCATGATATTGTCTACGGAGGTTGTTTTTTTCTTTGTATAGTTATCTTCATGATCAAAATTGCAAAGAAAGCTGTAACACTTTTACTTCCAGATTAATATCTCCCCAACATCTATCTTCATGTCTACATGGGCACGGAACGATAAACAGTAAAAATTATGTCAAGAACTTTGTAGTTTGTAAAAGGGTTTTCATATCTCTATTCACACAACGTTGCTAGCTCTATATACATGCTAATACAATACGAGTTAACCTAATGTACAACATAAGAAACGTGGCCTATCTATGGCCCAATACCCCCCTCAAGGTGGAGTGTGTAGGTTCCGAACACCCAGCTTGAGAAGAAATTCTTCAAACTCTCGACGTCCCAAAGCCTTGGTCATAATATCCGCAAGTTGACTCTTCGTAGAGACATGCTTCGGTACAATAATCCCACGCACAATCTCGTCCCGAATGAAATGACAGTCCATTCCGACATGCTTGGTACGTGCGTGAAAAACAGGATTCTTCGCCAAACTGATAGCGGATAAACTATCAGAATGTAAAGGAATCGAATAAGAGCAATCAATACCAAGTGCCGGAAGAAGTTGTCGTAACCAAAGAAGTTGTTGTACCGTATCTGCCATGGCTCTGTATTACGCTTCTACTGAAGACCTTGAGACAACCTCTTGTTTCTGTGTTTTCCATGATAATGGAGAACCTCCAAGTCTTCCCGTCGGCAAGAGCAAGCTTGTGGTTTTGCTCGAGAGGAAAGCTAACCGGTTTAACACCAAATAAGTCGGTTTCTGTAATGATGTCTAAGGCGTACTTCCGTTGACAAAGATAGATTCCGGCTGGACTCCGAGCTACTTCATGACCCAAAAAATATCCTAACACACCAAGATCTTTCATTTTAAAACATCCACTGAGATATGTTTTAAACGCAGTCATGACTTCAAGTGAGCTACCTGTGACAATCAAGTCATCCACGTAGACAAGAACATGTAACCGAACATCATCTTTCACATACACAAACAAAGAATAATCAGATTCATCTTGCCGAAAACCATATGCCTTCAACGAAATTGTGAGTTTCTCATTCCAACATCGCGGAGCTTGCTTTAAACCATAAAGAGATTTGTGAAGTCGACAAACCTTGTTTTTGTCTGATGTTCGAAATCCAGGAGGAAACTGCATATACACTTCTTCATGAAGATCACCATGTAAGAAAGCGTTGTGTACATCCATTTGGTGAACAACCCAATCATTTGATGATGCTTGTTGTAGAAAAGCACGTACCGTAACCATTTTGGCGATCGGCGCAAATGTTTCCGTATAATCAACACCTTCTGTTTGTGTGTTTCCAAGAACTACAAGACGTGTTTTATGTCGTTCAAGAGTACCATCTGCATTAAATTTCAATCAATATACCCATTTGCAGCCCAAGGCTTTCTTTCCTGGAGGAAGATCTTCAACGGTCCACGTACCCTTTTCTTCGCAAGCTACAATTTCATCCTTCATGGCGAGGCGCCAATTCTCATCTTCCACAGCATCTTTATAGTAGAGTGGTTCAACACCTGATGTTAGTGCATGAAGAAACTGTTGATACTTCACTGAAAACTGCTCACTAGAAAGATAGTTATCGATGGGATATGGTGTGATCCCGGGTTCTGGTTCATGAAGAAGCATAGTCACGTAGTCTGCGAGTTTCGTCGGTGCGCGTTTTATGCGATGTCCCCGACCAAGTTCCTCAATCGCAGAATCAGATGGAGCAGTAGGTGGAGAAGAATCAACAGAAGGAGTCAAATCGTGATGCAGAGTAGCAGAATTCTGGTCTAACGAAGAACCAGAATCAGGTTCAGATGAAGAAACAGTGGTCGGTTCCGATGACTGAGGTATAATCTCCGGTGAGGTTGTAGAGCCTGGTTCAATTATAGCCGGAAGATGTGATTCTGAGGAGGTGAGTTCTGACGGAGAAACAGGCTGTTGTGAGAGCGACGGAGCTAAGGGAGATGGTGTTGCTGCTATCTCTGTTCCAAAATTAGCATCATCGATAACAGGAGCAGAGGTAGACGACGAGAATGGTGATAAGCTTATCGGGTCTGTAGCAACAGCAAATGGAAATTATGTTTCAAGAAAAATAACGTCTCTAGAAACAGAGACCACTCCCGTGTCAAGATTATAAACCCGCCATCCTTTCTTGTTGAATGGATACCCAATGAATATCGACTTGTTACTTCTACTCTCAAACTTGTCTCATCCATGTTTCTGGTTATGAACATAGCATAGACAACCGAACACTTTCAAATCATTCATAGGTGGCTGTCTGTTATATATCATTTCGAAAGGAGTCTTCCCATTGAGTAAAGCAGTTGGCGTGCGATTTATTAAATACCCGGCTGTGAGAGCGCAGTAGCTCCAAAAATCACTCGGAAGATTGGCTTGAAACCGTAGAGCTCGAGCTACATTCAAAATGTGACGATGTTTACGCTCTACACGGCCGTTTTGTTGGGGAGTTCCTACGCAAGAGGTCTCGTGAACAATACCATTAGTAGCAAAGAAATCGTACAAGCAAATGAACTCGGAACCATTGTCACTGCGGATCGTTTTAACAGAACTTGAAAATTGTCGTTCAACAAGAGCTAGAAAATCTTTGAAGTGCTTCGGTGCTTCTTGTTTAGACGGTAATAGATATATCCAAACAGCTCGCAAAAAATCATCCAATATCGTGAGAAAATACCGAGAGCCACATAAAGCAGATGTCCTATATGGACCCCAAAGATCACAATGAATCAATTCAAATGGAGAAGTCGTTTTATTGATGCTTAAAGAAAAAGAATCTCTCGTCTGTTTAGCACGAATACAAACATCACATGCCTTGGAATCAAAACCATTATTTCTGAAATCGGAAAAATGCAACATCTCAAGTGCTTTCGAAGAAGGATGTCCCAAACGTCGATGCCAAACGTCTATTTGTGTATCCACAGACCTTGTAACCGCCGCTGCTACATCCACTCCACGAAAGAAATACAGTCTGTTCTCTTGCTCACCCGCCCCAATCAGCGTCATCATGATGTGGTCCTGAATAATAATCAGCTTATCAGTAACTTGAAGCACACAATGACTATCTCTAGTAAGCTGAGAAACTGAGATAAGGTGGCATTAAAGTCCATCAACAAAGTAAACTTCCTGCAAAAGCAATGAAGAACCCATACGAACTCTTCCGTGTTTGGTCGAAGCAGTGAACCGACCATCAAGAAGCTTAATCAATATTGGTGCCATATCATGAACATCATGTAAGAAATCAAGGGAACCTGTCATGTGATTCGAAGCTCCACTGTCTATAATCCATGATTCAAGAAAGTACTTACCGGATAACCGTTCGGCCGAGTCTGGTTTGTGCTCATTCAACAAGTTAACCAAAGTCTTCCACTGTGTGTCATTCAAACCGCTGATTCCGATACGATCAGAGGCAGTGATCGGTCTTGCCACAGAAGATACCGATATATTTGCAACAGGTTGACTGAACTGCATTGGACCAGAAACTGAACCTGTGAGAACCTGGTTTACACGTGCCTGAGGCACAATAGCTTTCCCACCATTACCAGTCTGTGTCACGGCTCCACGACCTGCACCAGCTGAGTTCAAACCACCGCGAGCATTGTTTCTCCCTCTATATCTCGGATTATCCTCCCACCAAGAAGGATATCCAATTTTTCTAAAGCAACTTTCGGCCATATGACCAGCTTTACCACAAACAGAGCACACCATTGTACTTCCTCCTCTGTTTTCATATGAGTTATGCGGCTTGATTGTAGTTTGAACCGCAAATCTCACTCCCTCTGTTCTCTCTTCATTAAAACGACCAAGTGACTTTGATTCTTCATCCTGAACCAAAGTTTTGTAAGCTTCTTCGAGAGACGGCAAAGGTACTCGCGAAAGCAGGTTCGATTTCACCGTTGCATAGATCGTATCATCAAGGCCCATAAGAAACTGGTGAAGTTTATCTTCCTCACGCTCCTTATGCACTTCCTCCATTGTTTTGGCTTGCTGATAATCGGCTAAGCTTAGCCAAATTTTTGTGAGTTTCCCATAATATGCTTCTATGGGAAGGCCTTTTTGACGACAAGAAGCTAGTTCAGCTTTAAGCCGCTGGACTCGCTGTCCATTTTTAACTCCAAAACGCTTCTGTGAGTGAGTCCAGAGTTCAAAAGCATCATCAATATGAACCATGGAGGAAGCAACGTTTTCTTCCATCGTTATTTTCATCCATGAAACCACGAGAGCGTTATTTGCGATCCAATCTTCATAGTCAGGATGATTCTCATCAGGTAGTGAGAGAGAACCATCTGCAAAACCAAATTTCTTTCTCGCCTTGAGTGCAAGTCTCAGATTCGTGGCCCACTCGTCGTAGTTAGAGCCATTCAACAGAGGTTTGGATATCAATGTACCGGGATTGTCTCCTGACGCTAAATCGTACGGAGAAATCGTTCTCCTTGTCTGCTCGATTCTCGACACAACGAATTGTCCACTGGTAGGAGTTTGGTCATCATCGTTTCTAGCCATGAGGTGAATCTGTTGAATTCAATCGAAAGAGAAGTGAATCCTAAGAACGAACCTTAAACCTTGTTGTAGTTAGGTCTAAAGCTCTGATACCATGTCAAGAACTTTGTAGTTTGTAAAAGGGTTTTCATATCTCTATTCACACAACGTTGCTAGCTCTATATACATGCTAATACAATACGAGTTAACCTAATGTACAAGATAAGAAACGTGGCCCATCTATGGCCCAATAAATTAAAGAAATTATTAAAGCTTAACATTACATGGTATATTCGGAGGAAAACTATGGCTAGAGCTCATAGATAATTTAAGAGGTCTAGCAACCCACACCGAACACAAAGGATCCCATACATACTCGTTGAGAACATGAAAACGCCGATCGTCCGAGAGAGAACACATATCGATTATCTATCATTAACAAACATAAAGAATTTTGAAGAAACTCGCTTACGAAACCAATAATATATACTATGTTGCTCACCTGCCATCGGAATCAACAATTTTTGGCGACGCTGGAGATATCTACTTTCTAACAGGAAACAATTTTTTGAAAATACGAATCTACTAGTCAGATAGTTTTGTTGGCGACGATAACAAATAGTTTTCTTGTAACATGTGATTAGGTAAACTTTTTGTGCAACAAATAGCTTTCTTGTTGGCGACGATAACCTTTGTAGAAGAAAAGGTTCAAAATTTTAAGAAAGTTAGTGTTATAGTGATCATATGTGTGATACAAAATAAAAGCTCTAAATTCCATAATCAAATTTACCTCGAACTTGAGGTAAAAATATATTAGGGTTTTGCATTGTTAATGGCATAGAAGTGTAAATATGGAAATTGAGAAGGGTTAAAGGAGGCATAAATCAATTAAAAAAGCTGGAAATAAAATCTAACGGTGTAAATGGGTTATGAGAACTACAGAGACATAAGATCGAGACACGTATGATATTGTTTTTTTTTAAACCGGCGAAAAAATAACCGAGGAATTTCCGCGAAAAGCTGAGAAAATTACACGTCCTCGAAATTGAATCCTACGAACTCGTAGGATTTTTGCTTCTCTTTTAACACTTATATATAGATATAGATCGATGAATTCAAAATGTTTCTTAATTACCATATTTTATTTTAAATTTTATGTTATTTTTATCAAAATCAGCTATATATATTTTAAAAAGATAACATTGTTTTTTAATCTTATAATTAATTTCTAAAATCTTTGTTCATGGAAATTATATTAGCTTAACATTTATTACTCTAGAAAGTTGTTCATATAATTCGATCGACAAAGAAAAAATGATGATCATAATTAAGTGAAATCTCAATATTGTTTGATTAAAAATGACCCACAATGTTTTGTTATCAATTATTGTTTTCGGGAAATATTTATTTTCAATAGTGAAAAACTAAATAAAATGAGATTATTTATAAATGTTTGTTGATAAATATTTTTGTTGCATATTTGGGATAGTGTTGACTGTTTATAAATTTACAACAATTAGTTTTTTGAGTTTATATGAAAAATTATTTTCACAAATTTTTTTAGTTTTAACTATATAACAATCATATTCTATGTTGATGCATGAACTTTTATATCTATATCTATACTATTATTAAATGAGAAGTCAAAAGTTGATATGGCGTTCATACATAGTGCATTGATAACGTGCCGTCACCAGAATTTTTTTTAGATAAATAAAAAAAAATCGGTGGAAATATTGAAGCGCGTGACGTGGCAAAATCTGGGACGTCTGTTTTTTTTCTTGTGTGGCAACGTAGTATTCATTTGTTGTTTTCTTCCCACCGATTTTGGATCATTTTAACCCTGCGCGAAATTATGTTTTTGTTTTTTTAAAAAAAGTTTTAATTTTAGCCAATCAAAAAGTGGCTATACCCGGGAAATCTCCGTTTGCAATCCTCTTGCTCTTTATTTTTCTGTTGTGTTTTTCAGTTTAAATTTATTATTTTTCGTAGTTTAAAGGTTAAACCCGGAATCCTTAATCTACATAAATAATTAGTCCATTCTTTTATTGTTTTCAACTCAATATCTCCATGGGAGGTTCATAGATTTTTTTGGTGAGATCATGGCTTATTTATATTGTTTTCTTCTATCGAGTTACGTTTTAAGGTATGATGATTAATTATTAACCTCTCCCTCTTTGGAACATATTTCTTGTCTGCTCTTCATACTGTTTTGTTCAAGTTTTTACCCGTTTTGGAGATGAGTCATGATTTTAGACCTGATTAACTCAAACAAGGTGCTTCTCAAGCAACATGGAGGTAAAGTTCGAGATTTTCTTTTTAAGGTGCTTGAGAACAAAGGCGATGTTGTGATTAAACATTGAAAACAATCAAGAGAACACAACTATGCCTCTGGCGTCTCCGTAATTGACATAATCGACACTTCTCCACATACTTGAGCCATAAGTTACTTGTAACTATAGCTTTTTTCTACAGCTGTTGGTGCCGCAATGACATGCAAAAGATTACGACCTCCTTCTCCTTCCGGATTATTCGATTCCATCGACAATTTATGTGTTCCCGTGATTGTAAGCATCTTACTTCTTTTCAATGCATGGATTGGTAGAACTTAATTATGACAAAGTAGCCACTATGACATAGTGCACTTACATGTCAAAATTAGAGTTTGTTTGAATGAGAAATGGAGATATAAAATATATTATATACACTATGGTGTATAAAAGAGAAGAATGAATTCATGCTAAACCATATGCGCGCACCGTTTCGATTCGAGTTTATTCG